>PVJS01051283.1:0-14032 GCA_004027185.1 Glis glis | reverse complement strand
TTTTTTTTTTTTTTTTTTTTTGCGGTACTAGGGATTGAGCCCAGTGGCCTTCTACCTCCAGGCTATATCCCCAGACTTATTTTATTTTTTATTTGGAATCAGGGTTTCACTAAGTTGTGGAAGGCCTCACTAAGTAGCTGAGGCTGGCTTTGAACCTGTGATCCTCCTGTCTCGGCCATACTCCACCATGCTCAGCTCAACCCTTTGGTTTCTAAGCAGAAAGATTGTTATTCTTCTGCAAGAGTAGTGCCCTTTGATCCTGTGTTTGATTTTAAACTTTTTTACCTCCTCAGGGTAAGAAATTAATAATTTTCTTTTAATATTTAAACTATTCTAATGGATCATTCCCTTTTACCTAAAACATACTACTTCCTAGTGCCAAATTCCTAGCAAGCCAGATAACCCCTGGCAGGAATACATCTGTCTTGTTAACAGTATAACTGGAGTGGATCGTGGTATTTACTGTCTAAACCAGTAGAACTGAGCCAGGTGTGGTGGTGCACGCTTGTAATCCCAGTACTTGGGAGGCTGAGACAGGAAGACAACGGGTTCAAAGCCAGCCTTGGCAATGTAGTGAGGCTCTCAGAAATCTAATGAGACCCTGTTTCCAAATAAAGAAATAAAATCGGGCTGGGGGGCGTAGCTCGGAGTAGAATGCCTCTAGGTTAAATCCCCAGTACCAAAATAAATAAATAAACAAATAAACAAACTGGTAGAACTGAGAGTAAAAATGGGCATGAAAAACAAGTGGACATAACCGATCTGTAAGAGGTTTGAACCAGGACGCACTACAAATCCAGTGCTTGTGGGAGGGACAGCTGCATCCTAACTACACCACAGACGTGCTGGTTTAGTAAATACATTAAGGGGAGCCAGGAATGGCAGCATGCCTGTAAATCCCAGCTACTCCCTAGGCTGAAGCAGGAGGATGGAAAGTTTGAGTCCAGCAAGGTCTTGCTAGCAAGACCTGTCTCAAAAAAAAAATGATTAAAGGGCCAGAAATGTAACTCAGTGACAGAGCATTTGCCTAGCCTGCATGAGGCCTTGGGTTCAATCCCCAGTACCACCAAAAAAACTTAAGAGTTGAAATATTCAGCCAGGCACGGTGGCGCACGCTTGTAATCCCAGTACTTGGGAGGCTGAGACAGGAGGATCCGGGTTCACGGCCAGCCTCAGCTATACTTAGTAAGGCTCTCTGCAACTTAGTGAGATCCTGTTTCAAAATAAAGGATAAAAAAATTGGGCTGGGGGGGTATAGCTCAGAGGTAGAATGCCCCTGGGTTCAATCCCTAGTACCACAAAAAAAAAAGAGAGTTGCAATATTGAAATGCATACACTTTATCACCTCCTCCTTGCTTCTCAATCCACTGCAAGCAGACGTGCCTCCATGAGCACCCTCCTGGAACGCCCCCAGCTGGGGCGATGGGGCCTCCTAACTGCCGAGTACAAAGCCTGCCTCTTCAGCTTCAGTTAGCCTCTCTGCAAAGCTTTCCACACGACGGGCCCTCCTTTTCCTTCATGAAATTCTATTCTTAACTCTGTTAAGTCATCTTAAACTTTAGACTATCTTTTTTGTGTGTGTCTGTGGCACTGGAGATCGAACCCAGGGGCATTCTACCTCCCAGCCACACTCCCATTTTATATATTAAATATATTTTATATTTTATTTTTATTTTTATTTTGAAACAGGGTCTCACTAGGTTAAAGAGAGTCTCACTATTTGCTGAGGCTGTCCTCAATCCTGCAATCCTCCTGTCTCAGCCTCCCAAGTACTGGGATTCCAAGCGTGTGCCACCATACCTGGCTAACATTAGACTACCTTAAAGTGAGGGCTAGGACTCCTCCCACCCCACCTCAGACATTAACTAAAAGATCTGGAATCTAACCAGTATTCACACTTTCCTTCATATTTAACTTGTGGAAAAATAAATGTAGTTAAAAATATAAAATTGATACTTACCTCAAAAAGATAGTCCCCATTTCATTCTTTTTAGGAAAACAGATAACATAAATGACGTTTTCATGGAAGACGTTTTCAGGTTAGAAGGCACACTATAAAAAAAGGTTGAACAGAAATTATTAATCTAAATGGGAAAAACTAAAATTGTATTACTTATATAATATTTAATTGTTTACAACCCTGAATGTTTTATTTTATTTATTTATTTATTTATTTTGTGGTACCAGGGATTGAACCCAGGGGCGTTCTACCTCCACGCTACACCCCTGGCACTATTTTTTTATACTTTATTTTGAAACCGGGTCTCACGTAGTTGCGGAGGGCCTCACTAGGTAGAGAGAGAGAGAGAGAGAGAGAGAGAGAGAGAGAGACAGGGAGACAGGGAGAGAGAGAGAGAGAGAGAGAGAGAGAGAGAGAGAGAGCTGAGGCTGGCCGCCAACCCGGATCCTCAGGTCTCCGCCTCCCAAAGTACTGGGATTACAAGCATGCGCCACCACGCCCGGCAACCCTACATGTTTTAAAATACAGGCCCTGAAGAGCAGGGCATGGTGGCTCACACCTGTAATCCCAGTTTCTTGGGAGGGGCTGAGGTAGAAGGATCACACATTCAAGACCATTCTGGGCAATTTAGCAAGACCCTGTCTTAAAATAAAATAAAAAGGACTGGGGGTATAACTTGGTGGTAGAGCTCTTACCATGCTTGATGCCCTAAATTCAACCCCCAGTACTACACAAAAAAAAAGAAAGAAAATACTTGCTAATCATATCTGATAAAAGACTGGTATCCAGAATATATAAAAATGGGTGATTTTATGAGCCGGGCGTGGTGGCACACGCTTGTAATCCCAGTACTTTGGGAGGCGGAAACCGGAGGATCCGGGTTCGCAGCCAGCCTCAGCTCTCGCTCTCGCTCTCTCTCTCTCTCTCTCTCTCCCTCCCTGTCTCTCTCTCTCTCTTTCTGTACTTAGTGAGGTCCTCCGCAACTTCGTGAGACCCGGTTTCAAAATAAAGTATAAAAAATAGGGCCGGGGGTGTAGCGCGGAGGTAAAACACCCCTGGGTTCAATCCCTGGTACCGCAAAAAAAAAAAAGGGTGATTTTATGAGTACATGAATTATCACATGCCAAATTATATCATATACCAAATTATATCGCCTTTTTTATGTGTGTATGGTAACTGGGGATTGAACCCAGGGGCATTCTACCTCTGAGCTACATTCCCAGCCTATTTTATTTTGTATTTGGAAACAAGGTCTAAGTTGAGGAGGGCCTTGCTAAATTGCTGAGGCTGGCTTCAAACCAGCAATCCTCCTGTCTCAGCCTCCCAAATACTGGAATTACAGGCATACACCACCATACCCAACTCCCAGACCTTTTCTGATTTTGAATTTTGCAACAGGGTCTCACTAAGTTGCTGAGGCTGGCCTTGATCTTGCAATCCTCCTACTTCAGCCTCCCAAGTAGCTAGGATTACATATGTGTGCCCCACTATGTCTAACCTACGCATATACAGAGATAGAGATATACATCTTTTTTTTCTTCTTCTTCTGAGACAGAATTTGGCTTTGTTTCCTAGGCTGGCCTCTAACTTCTGGGCTCAAGTGATCCTCCTGCCTAGGCCTCCCAAGTAGCTGGGATTGCAGGCATGTACCACCATGCTCAGATCTAAATTTTTATATGAAAGCAACTCATTTTAAAACATTTTATTTTTAGAAGCTCTATTTTCAAAACAAAATCTTTAGTGAGAAAAGTGACACATTTTTGTAAATTTCCTTAATGTCTGGCTTAATAGAAGACACTAGACTGGATTATCATCTATTGAAATATGTAAAGTTTTACCACTGCTGCTGAACTCCACTGTACACTTGTGAGAGAAGTAGAGCAAGAGAAGACAAATAACATCTTGGGGTTGTTATGAAATAGTTTTGACCTTGCGGATCCTAGAGGGCGAGCTCAGGGACCTCTAGGGGTCCCCATTCCATACTTTGAGAATCAACCACTGCTCTATTCTATTCTCCCACAATAACCTGAATAGGCTCTCTCATTTGTACTTACCACACCTTATCAGGTTTGTTTATTTTTCTGTCTCTCTGAAAGTTCCTTAAAGCCCATGAGTCATGAGCCTTCTTCAACTTTGCATCCCCAGCGCCTCACAGACATAAAACACATATCCTAGATGGGTGTGGTGGCACACATCTATAATCCCAGTACTTGAGAGGCTAAGACAGGAAGATCGCAGGTTCGAGGCCAGCCTCAGCAAGTAGTGAGACTCTCAACAACCTAGTAAGACCCTGTTTCAAAATAAAAATAAAATAAAATAGGACTGAGTGTGTAGCTTGGAGATAGAATGCCCCTGGGTTCAATCCCCAATAAAACACACACACACACACACACACACACACACACACACGACATATCTTCTCAAATATTCTATGAGTAAATGGCAAATATAGGAAAATATTTCACGCCCTAATATTGAAGATGTACGTGAATGGAGCAGATTTTTCCCATGGCCAATTCTTTAGCTAATAGGAAGATATAAAATAAAAATCCAATGCCAAAGTAGAATAAAGAATACATTCAGACCTGGTATGACAATATGAGATCAGACATTTTCAAAGTTCAGCCCTGAGGGAACAAGGAAAGCAGATCCTAAAGGTCATATTAAACTGTAAACAAACACCCACTGCTCTAGTCTTCTGACTAAATAGTATCCACCTCTGCCAGGAAATAATTAGACCTGTTGGTAAAAAGGTGGGAGAGGGAAGGAAGGTGGTGTCAAGGTAGGGAGAGAGCCAGTGACTGATGACTAAGAAAGAACACAAACAAGTATCCTCAGCTTATGAAATTGGTGTGTATTTGAAGTTGCATCATTAAAATAAGAAAAAAATGGAGGTAGGGGTATAGCTCAGTGACAGAACACTTGCCTAGCACGGATGAGGCAAGTTTGATAGATATATAAATAAATAGAGAAAGAGAAGAGAGGGAAGGGAATTAAAAAAAAATTCCTGGGTGGGGACTTAACTCAAGGGTAGAGCACTTACATAGCATACAGGAGGCTCTGGCCCCACTACTCCTGTGCACACACTCACACACAGTTCCTGTCTTTATTTGCATTTGTTTTCAAATCAATGAATGCCTCCTTACACTTCTGTGAATGAACCCTACCTGGCACCATTCCATTCCAATTCAACTAAACACCAACATGACAACATTATTGAAGACAGAACATACATTTGTCTCTCTTGCTTAAAACACGTGGGCCAGCACCCTCATGCTCAACCAACATATCTAGATTTGCTCATTAGATACCTGAAGAAGCATCTGTACCAAGGAAAAAGAAATCCTTCTGCAGCCAGGGCTTCAGTGGGAAGAGGCAAGCCAGCACAACAGCCAAGAGGAAGGGAGGAGCGCTCAGAGGACCCTCAGGTGCGGAGGGAGGCTCTGCTGAGCTCCTGCAGCTCTCCAGTTCCAGGGAAGCCACTGCAGCTTTCACACACTAGAGCAGGTGGCCTCTTCTCTGGGCCTTCATTCTCAACCGTAAAATAAAGCTCTAAAATTCAGAGGCTCAGTCAGGCATGGTGGCGCTGGCTTGTAATCCCAGTACTTGGGAGGCAGAGAGCGGAGGATCCAGGTTCACAGCCAGCCTCAGCTACTTAGTGAGGTCCTCCACAACTTAGTGAGACCATGTTTCAAAATAAAGAATAAAAAATAGGGCTGGGGATGGAGCTCGGAGATAGAATGTCCCGAGTTCAATCCCCAGTACCACAAAAAAAAAAAAAAAATTCAGAGGCTCTCTGTCATGATTTTCAGGAAGTCTCTGCAGCCTGTTTACCTAGGAAAGTCCCAACCTCTCAGCACAACAAAGGTCTGAATTTTGAAAACAGCTCACTGGGGGTTCATATCATATTGGCAAAGCATACAATTATTTTTAGAAAATTTATAAACAATGTAATACTGTTACTACATTATTTTATTTATTTATTTATTTTTGTTTTGGGGATTGAACCCAAGGGCATTCTACCCCTGAGCTAGACCACCCACCCCCCAGGCCTTTTCATTATTTTATTTTGAAGCAGAGTCTCACTAAGTAGATGAGGGACTCATTAAGTTGCTGAGACTGGCCTCAAAGCTGTGAGCTTCCCAAGTACTGGACTTACAGGTGTGCGACACCATGCCCCCCTCAAACTGTTACTACAGTTTCTAGATAATAAAAAGGTAAAGTAACCTGACAAACTTCTTGGCCTTACATAGAGAAAAGGCCATGTAAATATTTTAGAAGTAGCAATGATTAAAATAATTTTCTTAGCTCATACCACATTACCACGTTTTGCAAAAGCAAGACAGTCATCTAAACTTTTACTAGTTTTTCTTTTGGGGGGGGAAGTACTGGGGCATTCTACCTCCAAGCTACACTCCCAGACCTATTTTATTTTTTACTTGAAAACAGGGTCTCACTAGGTTGCTGAGAGCCTTGCTAAGTTGCTGAGGCTGGTTTCGAACCTGCGATCCTCCTGTCTCAACCTCCAAGTACTGGGGTTACAGGTGTGTGCCACAACACCTGCCTATTATTTTTTGTTTTGAAACAGAGTCTTAGGTAATCCCTAAGGTAATACTAAGGTAATCCCTTAGGTAATACTTGGGAGGCTGAGACAGGAGGACTGCAGGTTCAAGGATAGCATCAGCAAATAGTGAGAGACTTTCATCAACCTAGCAAGCCCCTGTTTCAAAATAAAAACAAAATAGGGCTGGGGATGTAGCTTGGAGATAGAATGCCCCTGGGTTCAATTCCCAGTGCCCACACACATAAAAAGAAAAAAAAGAAACAGGGTCTTGCTAGGTTGCTCAGAGTCTCACTAAATTGCTACAGCTAATCTCAAACTTGCCATCCTGCTGCCTCAGCCTAAAGACAAAGAAAGGCAAAAAAAAAAAAAAACCTGCTTCAGATTACAGGAAACTACAGACATCTGACAACCATATACATATGTGATGCTGGATTGGTGGTGGTTTAGAGAATAATGGGCAGGGCATAGTGGCACACACCTGTAGTCCCAGCCACTCTGTAGGATGAGACAGGAGTATCCAAGTTCGAGGCCAGCCTCAAGCAACTTGGTGAGACTCTGTCTAAAAAAAAATTGTAAAAGGGCCAGAATGTAGCTCAGTGGCAGAGTTCACCTGGATTCAACCATCAATCTTTAAAAAAACCAATGGTACATCTGGTAAAATTGGAAAATGGACTGTTGTAATATGTTTTGCTATATTACAATTTTTGTGAAGTAATTGGTACTTAATTATGATTGATGTGACTATGTTCTGACAGCACTGTTTTGAGCTTTCTCATGTAACACAAGCCATGACTTGGGCCATGAGGCTGACAGCCACTGAGACAACAGGCTGACTGGAAGGCACATTGACAACTGGGCACCGATATGCAAATTAGATAGCTAGTGTCTGGAACTTTTCCCTCCCAAATTAACATCTGGAAGCTGAGATAATATACCCATGGGACCATAAATACCAGTACCTTCAGACTGCCACTTGAGACATCTCACTGTGACTCCACGCTTCGTGACTATTCACTCCCTATTTGGCTCATCCTATAAATCCCTTATTCTACACCTGTTTCCTCCTCACTCTCTTCTCAGGCTATATATGCCTCCAAGATGCCAAGCTCCTCCCACCAAACAGCCTTCCCAGGTGCAGCCCTATCCTAGAGGTTCTTAGCCATGTTCAGCCCAACTCTCCCTTTCTTGGAGGGAGGGGTACTAGGGATTGAGCCCAGGAGCACTCTACCATTGAGCTATATCCCCAGACCTTTTTATTTTTTATAATGAGACAGGGTCTCGCGAAATGGCCCAGGATGGCCTTGAATTGATGAGCCTCCTGCCTCAGCCTCAGGAGTAGCTGTGATCACAGTCCTGCAGCACCACACCCAGCTTCAAGGCTCCCATTTTTATTTTTATTTCATTTTTGTTTTTTTACTTTTGTGGTATTGGGGGTTGAACCCAGGGGTGTTCTACCTCTGAGCTACACCTCTCAGGTTGCTGAGGCTGGACTCAAACCTGTGATCCTCCTGTCTCAGCCTCCCAAGTACTGGGATTACAGGCATGCACCAGCACACCAAGCTGAGCTTTTTATTTTGAGACAGGTCTCACTAAATTGCCCAGTCTGGCCTCGAACCTGGGACCTTTTGGCCTCAGCCTCTTGAGTAGCTGAGATTACAGATGTGCATCAACTGTGCCCAACCAGTTTTCTCTATTCCTCATCTCTTAACCTTCATTAGGGAGTTAGAAGATACAATAATATACAGAGCACTTAGCACAGCCTGCCTCATAAGTAAGCACCCAATAAATGTTTTACTATCGTCAGTCTGCCTAATACCATATAGAGTAAGACACTCAGGGGAGTTTTTCTAATAAACTTTATTTTCTAATAGCTTTTCTAATAGATAGCCACAGCTTTAAATGGTAAAAGGCCATAAAAGGGAAGCTGGTAACAATACCCAGAATACACAGAACTAAAGAAATGACCAAGCAGGGTGTGATGACACACACCTGTAATTCCAGGAGTACTTGGGAAGCTGAAACAAGAGAATCACAGGTTCAAGACCAGCCTCAGCAACTTAGCAAGGCCCTCAGCAACTTAGTGAGATCCTGTTTCAAAATAAATAACATAGGGCTGGGAGTGTAGGTCAAGAGGTAGAGTGCCCCTGGTTCAACCCCCAGTACAAAGGGAGGGAGAGACGAGGGGTGCAGCTCAGTATAGGGCTGGGAGTGTAGGTCAAGAGGTAGAGCGCCCCTGGTTCAGCTCAGTGGTAGAATGCCTGCCTCGTATGCTCAAGGCTCTGGGCTCATCCCTAACACCACAAAACAAACAAACAAACAACCCCACTCAATCACCAATTCAAAAATAACTGCCTGGGACTCAACAAGAAGACAGCGGATTCTTCCTAAGTTACAGGTGAAATAATTTCTGCTAACTGGGAAATATTATAGAGAACTAAAAAGGAATATGCAATATATGGTTAGCTGAGGCTCTGAAAATGATGGAGATATGGCAATTGAAAGATAGACCAGTATGATTACTGGTCCATCATGCACAAATTACAAAAACAGTAGGCACTACTTGTAGGCAGAATGAGGAGCTAAAACCCAGAATTTACTCAGTTAGAAAAATATTAATAATGAAATGTTCCGGGTGTGGTGGCACATGCCTGTAATCCAAGCACTTGGGTGGCTGAGACAGGGGGATCGCAGGTTCGAGACCAACCTCAGCAACTTAGTGAAACCCTGTTTCAAAATAATAAAAACCAAAATAGGGCTGGGGGTGTAGCTCAGAAGTAGAATGTCCCTGGGTTCAATCCCCAGTACCACAATAAATAAATAAGTTAAATTAAAATAGAGTTACACTAATATGTGGAAGTTGGAGAGAAAAAAGCGAAAAGGGGAGGATCTCATGAAAATAGAGGGGAGAGCCAGACCTGATGGCGCATACCTGTAATCCCAGTACTTGGGAGGCTTAGACAGGAGGATCACAGGTTTGAGGACTCTCATCAACCTGGTGAGACCGTTCCAAAATAAAAATAAAATAGGGCTGGGGATGTAGCTCAGAGATACAATGTCCCTGGGATCAAACCCCAATACCCCCCTCCCAAAAAATAGAGGGGTGATCAATAGAGGAAGGGAACCAGGATGGAGGAGAGGAGGAAATGGGAAGGTCCTGGGGAACAAAACTGTTACATGCATGTAAAACTATGTAACAAAGACTCCATTATAATTTTCTTTCTTTTTTTTTTTTTTTTTTTTTTTTGGCTGTACTGGAGATTGAACCCAGGGGCTTCTACCTCCAACCTATTCTACCTCCAACCTATACCTCCAGCCCTATTTTTTATTCTTTATTTTGAAACAGGGTCTCACTAAGTTGTGGAGGGCCTCACTAAGTAGCTGAGGCTGGCCGCAAACCTGTGATCCTGTCTCAGCCTCCCAAGTACTAGGATGACAAGCGTGCGCCACCACGCCAGGCTCCCACTATTATAATTATAATGCACCAATGGAAAAAATAAGACACTAATGACTTCCAAAAAGAATGTAAAACTTCCATAGCCATCAAAAGAACAAAAATAAAATAATTCCAGCCGGACATGGTGGCCGCACACTTGTACTCCCAGTACTTGGGAGGCTGAGACAGGAGGATTGAAGGATCGAGGACAGGCTCAGCTACTTAGTGAGACTCTCATTAACCTAGCAAGACCCTGTTTCTAAATAAAAACAAAATAGGGCTGGGGGTGTAGCTTGGAGTTAGAACGCCCCTGGGTTTGATCCCTAGTGCCACAAAAGTAAAATAAAATAAAGCCAGGAGTGGTGGTGCATGCTTGTAAATCCAGTACCTGGGAGGCTAAAATAGGAGGATCGCAATGAGCAAGGCTCTCAGTAACCTAGTGAGACTGTTTCCAAATAAATAAAATCGGTCTGGGGGTATAGCTTGGAGGTAAAATGCCTCTGGGTTCAATCCCCAGTACCAAAAAAATAAAATAATTTCAACTGGTCACAAACTTGTCTGAAACCAACAACTAGCTTCACCAGTTAATGTTTCCTTAGGCTCACATCATAGTGCAAAAAATAAGCATGTTAAGAGAATTCCAGCTGCTTTTCCCCAGGAATTCCCCCTCAAAATTATCTATGGAATGAATCTCAACTAAGGGGCATGATATCTATATAGTTCATAAATATGGAACCTAACTTTTTAAAATATGGAACTAAACCAGGCGTGGTGGCACATACTTTTTTTTTTTCTTTTGCGGTACTGGGGATTGAACCCAGGGGCGTTCTACCTCCGAGCTACACCCCCGGCCCTATTTTTTATACTTTATTTTGAAACCGGGTCTCACGAAGTTGCGGAGGGCCTCACTAAGTAGAGAGAGAGACACACACAGAGACAGAGAAAGACAGAGAGAGCTGAGGCTGGCCGCGAACCCGGATCCTCCAGTCTCCGCCTCCCAAAGTACTGGGATTACAAGCGTGCGCCACCACGCCTGGCATGGCACATGCTTATAATCCCAGTACTTGGGAGGCTGAGACAGGAGGATTGCAGGTTTGAGGACAGCCTCAGCAAGTAGTGAGACTCTCATCAACACAGTGAGACTCTGTTTCAAAATAAAAATAAAATAGGGCTGGGGATATAGCTTGGAGGTAGAATGCCCAGTAGCAAGCAATAAATAAATAAATAAATAAATAAATAAATAAAAATATGCAAATTTGCTACTGGGGTTCAATCCCCAGTAGCAATAAATAAATAAATAAATAAATAAATAAATAAATAAATAAAAATATGCAACTGCAGAGACATATTTAACTAATTTTGTTCATGTACTGTAATGGTAGCAAGTTGTAATGGTTTATAAAATGAAGAAAACACTCATTTTAACAGTATCTAAATATTATCTTGTATTTAAGAATAAATAACCTTATGCCGGGTGTGGTGGTACATTCCAGTAATCCTAGTACATGGGAGGCTGAGACAGGAGGATCAGAGGTTCGAGACCAGCCTCAACAACTTAGTGAGGCCCTCCACAATTTAGTGAGACCCTGTGTCAAAATAAAATAATAAAACAGGGGTGGAGGTATAGCTCAGAGGTAGAATGCCCCTGGTTCAATCCCTAGTACCACAAGTAAATAATATTATGAGACTGGGGGCTTAGTAGTAGCTCCTTATCTTTCATGCTTGAGGCCTTGCGTTTGATCCCCAACACTGAATACACACAGAGAATAAATAACTTAAAATGATATATTTCAACTATTTAATAGAAATTAATCACTGTGTTACTATGTGTATTTTTTCTGAGATTCCATAGTGAACTGGATGTAAAACTGAGCATCTCTCATATTTCTTTTTTTTTTTTTTTTTGCGGTACCAGGGATTGAACGCAGGGGCATTCTACCTCCGCGCTACGCCCCCGGCCCTATTTTTTATACTTTATTTTGAAACTGGGTCTCACGAAGTTGCGGAGGGCCTCACTAAGGAGAGAGAGAGAGAGAGAGAAAGAGAGAGAGAGAGAGACAGGGAGAGACAGGGAGAGAGAGAGCTGAGGCTGGCCGCGAACCCGGATCCTCCAGTCTCCACCTCCCAAAGTACTGGGATTACAAGCGTGCGCCACCACACCCGGCTAGCATCTCTCATATTTCAAATGGCAAGCCTTCAGGTTATTCAACTCCTATGAAAACTGTCCATAGGATTTTTTTTTTTTTTGGTGCTGGGGATTGAACCCAGGGACTTTCTACCTCCAAGCTACATCCCCAGCCCTATTTTTTATTCTTTATTTTGAAACAGGGTCTCACGAAGTTGCGGAGGGCCTCACTAAGTAGCTGAGGCTAGCCGCGAACTGGGATCCTCTGGTCTCAGCCTCCCAAATACTGGGATTAGAAGTGTGCACCACCATGCCCGGCCATAGGATTTTTTAAACAAATAGTAGAGCCAGGAGTGGTGGCACACACTTGTAATCCCAGTACTTCGGAGGCTGAGACAGGAGGATCGCAGGTTTGAGAACAGCCTCAGCAACTTGGTGAGTCTTTCTGCAACTTAGTGAGACCCTGTTTCAAAATAAAGAATAAAAAATTGGGCTGGGGGTGTAGCTCAGAGGTAGAATGCCCCTGGATTCATTCCCCAGTACCACAAATAAACAAACAAGCAAACAGTAAAGCCATTTCCAAACTGGATTAAATTTATAATTCTGATAATCTGAAATGGTTTAGATCACAAAAGCTCAATCATTTAAACTAGTAAAGCACAAAAGTGTCAAAATGGAGTTTGACCTCAGCGTTGACAGTCATTCCAAATTCTTTCCAGTGGCTCAGCAGGTAAGGAATTCATGGAATTTAGGACTTCAAGGTCTAACAAGCATTGCAGTTAAAAGTCCCAGTCAGCACTAAATTATTTGAACAATGCTAGTTGATCATCCAACTCCTTGGAACCTTGCATGCTTCCTCTACTTCACAACTGCCATTACTTCTAAATGATAGGAGGAGTGCAATATGTAAATATTATAAATTAGTTATTAGAAACGCAAGGACAAATTGTGGTCAGGAATGTGGTTAAACCATAGTTCAATACAAAGCTCCTGGATTACCCACGGATTTCTTTTAATCCTCATAATCCTCTGGATGCAGGCGGGGATCATCAGGATCACATTTCCTTTGAAGGCAAATGAGCACTTGCCTGGTGGTCTCCCAAGTGGCTAGAACACCAGGGGAACCAACCTGCAGGGCCAGGGATGCTGTAGTCCCTCCTCAGCTCGCAACACAGAGGAGCTGGAGCTGCAGACTCCTGCTCTAGCAATACCACAAAATAGGGGAATGTCCAGATTAACATTCTTGACTTCAGCACTAAAATACTCCCAATTAAAGAGCCAGCCTCAGGTGATCTGCTAATATTCAAGGAGCTATTATTAAGAAATAAGGATAGGCCGGGCATGGTGGCGCATGCTTGTAATCCCAGTACTTGGGAGGCTGAGACTGGAGGATCCGGGTTCGCCGCCAGCCTCAGCTACTTAGTGAGGCCTTCCACAACTTCGTGAGACCCGGTTTCAAAATAAAGGATAAAAAATAGGGCCGGGGGTGTAGCTCAGAGGTAGAATGCCCCTGGGTTCAATCCCCGGTACCACAAAAAAAAAGAAAAAAGAAAAAGAAATAAGGAGCCTGTAATCCCAGCTACTCAAGAGGCTGAGGAAGGAGGATCACAAATTCAAGGACAGCCTCAGCAATTTAGTAAGATCCTGTCTCAAAATAAAAAATAAACCAGAGCCAGGAGTGGTGGCACATGCTTGTGATCCCAGTACTTGGGAGGTTGAGACAGGAGGATGGCAGGTTCAAGACCAGACTCAGAAATTTAGCAAGACCTTGTTTCAAAAAGGGGGGGTGGAGGTGTACCTCAGAGGTACAAAGCCCCTGGGTTCAATCCCCAGTACAAAAAATAAAAAAATAAAAGCCAGGCATGGTGGCCCACGCTTGTAATCCCAGTACTTGGGAGGATGAGACAGAAGGATCACAGGTTCGTGGCCAGCCTCAGCAACTTGTGAGGC
>PVJS01051282.1:0-14030 GCA_004027185.1 Glis glis | reverse complement strand
GGTCTCACGAAGTTGCGGAGGGCCTCACTAGGTAGAGAGAGAGAGAGAGAGACAGAGAGAGAGACAGAGAGAGAGAGAGAGACAGAGAGAGATAGACTGATCGATCTATCCATCGATCGATCATGCGCGCGCATGCACGCTGAGGCTGGCCGCGAACCTGGATCCTCCAGTCTCCGCCTCCCAAAGTACTGGGATTACAAGCGTGCGCCACCACGCCCGGCTTATTCTTTATTTTGAAACAGGGTCTCACTAAGTTGCAGAGGGCCTCACTAAAGTAGCTGAGGCTGGCCGCCAACCTGGATCCTCCAGTCTCAGCCTCCCAAGTACCGGGATTACAAGCGTGCGCCACCACGCCCGACTCATTACCTCATTACTTATTTTTGGTGCTGACATTTCCTCAGATTCGGCTCTTCAGGGCCCTTCAAACCCTGTAGTTTGAACTTTCTGGGTCTATCTCCTTGGTCTGGGAGCTTGGAGACTGCTCTAGAAACATCTCCCTGCTCTGTGGAATGGCTGGTCTAGGGTCCCTCTCCTCTTGTAGGTGTCACCTGGGAGCCCTCTAGGGGAGTGTGCAGGTAACCCAGTTCTCCCTCCTTCCCATAGGAAAGTACCGGGAGTTCCACCGCCTGTATGGGGAGAAGCGCTTCGGAGACGCCGCTTCTCTTCTGCTGTCCCTCATGACTTCTCAGATTGCACCGCGCTCCTTCTGGATGACTCTGCTCACAGACGCGCTGCCCCTTTTGGAACAGAAACAGGTGAGGCTTGAGTCCGTGGGGATCTCCTCCTCCCTTTTGTAGTTCTGTAGCCGTCGCAGATACGCATGTTTTCTCCCAAGGAGTTTGTGTGCCCACTTGTTCTCTCACAGCACCCATGCTGCAAGTCCAGCGTACTTCGAGATGCCCCCACTGCCCGCTGACAGTGCTCGGCCCAGGCCCTCACTGGGGCTGGATGGGAGACTAGGCAGCTGCTCCGTCCTCCCAAGAGCCCCATGTACTGAGCGCTCCTCACCAAGACCTCCTCCGAGCCTGAGCCCAGACAGCGCAGGCAGTGGCTGGGGGAGCAGATGATGGAAGCGGCCTCTCCCCCCCCAGGTGATTTTCTCAGCGGAACAGACATATGAGCTGATGCGGTGCCTGGAGGACTTGACCTCAGGGAAGCCAGAGCGCGGAGAGCCCGATGTCCAGTGCCTCCAGGTGATTGTAGCTTCTGAGGTGACGGTTCCACGGTGAAGGTGGGAGAAGGCTCCCTCTGTCTTGGGCTTTCCCTCTGCCCTGTGCTCCTGCAACCCCGGGCCTGATAGTTATTGCCTAGCCTTCAATGGACATGCCAAATTTTAGGAAGAAATGGGGTGATTTTAATCCTTTTTTTTGGCAGTACTGGAATTGAACCTAGGGGCATTCTACTTCCAAGCTACACCCCCAGCCCTATTTTTTATTCTTTATTTTGAAACAGGATCTCACTAAGTTTCAGAGGGCCTCACTAAGTAGCTAAGGCTGGCCGTGAACCTGCAATCCTCCTGTCTCAGCCTCCCAAGTACTGGCATTATAAGCGTACGCCACCATGCCCAGCTTTTAGTCTTCTAGTACTGGTTTTTTCTTTCTGTTGATCAGTTGCAGAGTGGTCCTGTACATACTGCTCATAAGACTGAGAACTTGCCTTACCTCCCTGTCTCCCTTCGGGAGCATTAGTGAGGGAATTCTGCCTGCTGTGCCTCATGATCACTCTCTGCTTTTTAGGATGACGACATAGAGACCACCAAGGTGGAAATGCTGAGACTTGCTCTGGCTCGGAATCTTGCTCGGGCGATTATAAGAGAAGGCTCATTGGAAGGTTCCTGAGGTTGGCGAGAGCTGCTGCACATGGTTAACTTTGTATGGCGATGTATATAGATTTTTTTTAAAAGAATAAATGTTCTCTTTTGCACATACAAGGCAAGTTTTTAAGAGTCCAGCCTGGGAGTTTTTATGCATCTTTTCTCTGAATGTGAACTGGCTAAAGAAGAAAATGAGCTGGCTGTGGTATCACACACCTGTAATCCCAGTACTTGGGAGGCTGAGATAAGAGGATTGCAGGTTTGTGGCCAGCCTCAGCAAATTAGTGAGACCCTGCTTCAAAATAAAAAAATAAAATAGGGCTGCGGATGTAGTTCAGAGGTAGAACGCCCTGGGTTCAATCTCTAGTACCACCAAAAAAAAAAAGGAAGAAAATGCTTGTTTTACATTCTCTTTATTTATTTATTTGGTAATAGAGATTGAACATCAGGGCATTCTACTTCCAAGTTATACCCCCAAACCTTATTTATTTATTTGGAAACAGCGTCTTGTTAAATTGCTGAGACTGGCCTCAAATTTGCAAATACTGGGATTACAGGTAGGTGCCACTATACCCAGCTTCTTTTTTCTTGTGTGGTACTGGGGATTGAACCCAGGGGCATTCTACCTCTGTGCTACACCCCTGACCCTATTTTTTTTTTTTTTTTTGCAGTACCGGGGATTGAACCCAGGGGCATTCTACCTCTGCGCTACACCCCCGGCCCTATTTTTTATACTTTTTATTTTGAAACCGGGTCTCACGAAGTTGCGGAGGGCCTCACTAAGGAGAGAGAGAGAGAGAGAGACTGGGAGAGAGAGAGAGCTGAGGCTGGCCGCGAACCTGGATCCTCCGGTCTCCACCTCCCAAAGTACTGGGATTACAAGCGTGCGCCACCACGCCCGGCTATTCTTTATTCTGAAACAGGGTCTCACTAAGTAGCTGAGGCTGGCCATGAACCCGGATCCTCCTATCTCAGCCTCCCAAGTACTGGGATTACAAGTGTGCGCCACCACGCCCGGCTAGACCTGTATTTTTAACACAGGTAGCTCCAGCATAGCCCATCCACCTACCTGTGTTTTGCATTCATTGGCAGCACCTTCCCATTGGGATGCATGATGTCTGTATTAGAAGGATTCCAAGTAGGGTAAAAATGGTTTTATTTAACATGCAGCAAAACAAGGGCAGCGGAGTTGGAACATCCAGTACAGCAGTTTACCATGAAGCAGTGACCTCAATAGTAACGAGGAACACTCATAATTTTAATGTCTAAAGCTTGTTATAAAGGTACATTTCCACATGGTAATCCCATAGATATTCCTAAGTAGTGAAACTGATTCACTTCTGACCTGTCCTGATGAAGCAGTGAAACCTGCTTGCTACCGTGAGGGGAACCTCGATACAAAGCAGGAAGCCTGGCGAGGCGCGGGGACTAGGGGATGTGGCTTGTACCACCTTCCTCTTCCTAGAGGTCCCGAGTAGCTGAGCCTGTCCCACTGAGCCGTTAGCCCTTCACCAGCTTGTGGCAGCTGGTGGTTCTGTGTCCTACTGACTTGCAAGACAGTGTCCCTGGCCCAGAGCAGCTGGGACCAAGCACTGCTGAAGCAACAGGGCCTGGTGACTTGTTTCAAGCATGGCCCCTCATTTCATCACTTCCAGACCTAACATTTTACTGGTAGCACCCCTCGACAGCAGGGGACTTTGGGGGCTTCTGCGCAGCACAAAAGGACATTCATCTAGGGCGGCGTGCTTAACCCTGAGGCTTCCTCGGTCCACCCACAGGTACCACACCACACACTATCTGGTGGGACAAGAGGGAGGCCAGTGCAGGAGGACATGGTGGTGGGAACAGTCCCCCCTTTCAGAGACTCTTAAGGGAAGGACAGCGGTTTACTTCATGCCAAGCAAGAGGTAGTGAGAAGGATGGCCTGTCCGCACGGCAAGAGGCACGCTTTTCCCAGAAAGCTCCAGTACCTGCATCCGAAGGGGAAACTGCTTCTCTTCCATTTTCCTTCCTATCCCTAGTTGAAGCTGTCCTGAGGCCAAGTTCTGTTTCGCTAGAATGAATTCCTTGTCCTGCTGAGATGTCCATAGGACACAGCCTGCCACTGCCAGGGACAAGCACACAACTCACTCAGCAGCTGTTCCAGGATGCTGCTGCCCACAGAAGGCAGGCGGAGCCCTCACCACGCCGCCGGCTGTGCCACCTGGCTGAGGGCGGCAGCAGAGCCGGCCAGCGGGGACGCACAGCTAGCAACAGGCTGCGGCTGCTCAAACTGTGCCTTTGGAGTTCTTGAGGGACCCAAAAGTTTCTCTCTAGAGCCCTCCCCCTGGGCATCAGGGAACGCCAGTAAAAAGGGGAACCCCGCTCCAGGCCTGAGTCCCAGGACAGAGTGAAGCCAGGGGCCATTCCCCACCCCTGACGGTATATGGCCACTTCAAGTCACACAGGTAAGATAAAAACAGGTCCTTTTAGGGGGCCCAAGGAGGAGGTTATCACAGCAGCAGCCTGGCTCCCAGCAGAAATGCCAGGGCCCCCTGATCCACGTCAAAGCTACAAGCATTGCCGTCAGTGACTGGACCGCAGCCCTCCGTCCCAGGGCAGCCTGCCTGGCTTCCAAGGAGAGATCACAGCATCCTCTGGGGTCATAGGTTCCCCCACTGCTCCACAGGAGGGAACTGGTCCACCTCGCCCACCTCTGTGCTCAGCTGCTCCCCAAGGGCGAAGGTCAGCCTATACCGAAGCCGCACCTTCTCCTGTGACAGAGGGCAGCGGGTGAGAGAGATCCTGGCTGGGGAGACCCTCGGCAGGACGCCCTCTTCCCTGCGACCCTTGCAGCCCTTGGTGCCAGAGGGCCAGCCCCGCCACGGCCACCTATGCTCAGGCGCCTCTCCTGGAGCAGCAAAGGGAAGGGTAATGCTGCAGGTCTCACTGCCCGTTGGGAGGCTGCCTCAGGGCTTAGGGCAGGGGCTCGGAGTCTAATTTGGGCAGCTGAGACCCCTGGGGGCTCCCCTGCTCACCTTTGTTGGATTGGCCAGCAGCATGACCTGGGTGATGGCTGCAGGTGGCTGGATGGGACTGAAGGGAGAGAGTTCTGTCCCAGAGGGTGGCTGCAACTTCACTTTCATTGACTAAAGAGAAGAGAAGTTCCTTTGAAGAAGGTGTCCCTAATATGGAACAGGTTCTCTCATGGTAGATACACAAAGGCTGCCATCTGCTGGCCACTGGGAGACCTCAAGGCAGTGGGTTCGAGATAAAGGACGCCAGGGTACCTTGGGCACTGCAGCCTGTAGCACGATGCTCCTGACTGGCAAGGGAGCTGTATTCAGCATGGACACCACTACCACCAGCACATCAGGCCGTCCTGGCGGGCACTCCTTGGCAAAGTGGAAGAGGATGCGGAGGCCATTTTTATCATAGGCTGTCACAGGGAGGGCACTGCCTGCAAGAAAGGTGGGTATGGTAGGAGAGTGCCAGATGCCCTAGCGCACTGGTGGTGCCTGCTTTAGCCAAGTGAGAGAGAGAAGGGCTATGATGCTCCCTTACGGAGTCAGGGAAAGGCCCTCGGTCAGGGGGCGTAAGGTCCCAGGGCTACAACAAGCAGACACTTAGCTACAAGGGACCTCTGCACAGAGCACCCCATCCACCCATCACACGCCCTACAGCACCTCCCTCCCCACCTCCAACACCTACTAGGCTTGATGGATTCCAGGGGCACGTGGACACTGGCCAGGGAGAGCTCGGGCCCCTTCATGGGGCTGCCCTGGGACTGGAAGGCTGGTGGCTGGAAGAGAGGGCTGCCAGGCCCAGCGGAGGTCAGGAGAGGCTTGGCTGGGGCAGAGGTGGGGAGCAGGGGGCAGGCTGCAGTCCCAGGGGAAAAGCAAGAGGAGCCGGGTTTCACTAAGCCTGAGGTCCTGGGAGGCAGGAAGGACAGGAGGCAAGTCAGAAAGTGGGCCAGAGCCGCTGGGCCAGGCCCTTGCAGCTAGCGACGGCTTAGCCGCCCCACACTCCCAGTTCCCAGTCTGACTGATGGGACCAAAAGGGACCCCCATCCCCCCAAGGCCACCTCTGGCTCTGTATACCAGGTCCAACTCTCAGCTTCCCCCCGCTTTCCTCACTCATTACACTTTGGCCTCTTCCAGAAGCTGATCAAGGGCGTCCAGGTGGTGCAGGGTGTTGTCGCCCAGTGCAGAGCTGTGGCACTCTGGGGCCATGGGCTCAGCCTTTGGGGCCAAAGCTGGGGCGAGTCCAGAAGAGAACATGAAGGAGCTCACGCTGGGAGCAGGGGTGCTGGCCGAGACCACGGGAGCTGGGAAAGGAGGCGGCAGTCGAGGTGGAGAGGTACTCGAGGTGGGGGCTGAGGACAGGAGCAGGGGTCCCTCTGAGCAACAGCCAGTGGGCCCTGGCCTGGGGCTGAAGAAGTCCAGGTTGGACTGTTCACTCTGTGCAAAGGAAACAGTGGGTGAGCCAAGGGCTGGGCGGGCCTCCTGCCAGCAGCAGGGCCAGCTCACCACCCTCTGATCTTTCCTGGCAGTGCTGGAGCAGGCCAGCTGCCCTCCAAGAACAGAGCCAGAAAGAAGACCTTAGAGGAGCAGGTCCCTGGCTGCAGTGGATGGTGCTCTGGAGGCTAAAGAGAGCCCGGGCTCCAGCTAAGGGCAGCAGGGAGCCAGGTTAGGGAGGACAGTGGTGAGCCAAGGTCCTCAAGCCCTTCAATGATGTCACCATGAATGTGCCCCTACCTGGAACAGGTGCCAATGGCTATTTCCAGTTGATTCTTTGGGGGGAGCAGTGGGAGCTGGGTCTGTGAGGCCTGAGAAAACCCAAGAAAACTTGGTAAGAAGCTCTGGGCCTAGCCCAGCTTACCTAATGAAGGCTCATGTGACAAGAGACATCAGTGGGCAAAGGGATGGGGGTTCCCTTCCATCCTTGCACGCAGCAGTAAGGGTCCCCCGGGAAGAAAGCACAACAGATCTAGAGTCCACCATGTCCACCAGGAAGATGGTCCTGGAGATCTTGAGGGACGCCGAACTTGACTGATAAGTATACTAGAGACCCCCCGTGCCTCCTGACTGCGCGGCCTTTCTTCCTCTAAGGGCCCTGCCAGCAGAAGCGCCACACAGCTGCCCTCCAGGACGTACCCAAGCAGAGCAGCTCCTCGTCCAGCAAGGAAAGGGCGTTGCTTGTGCTGTTGGGCCCCGGGGGAGCCTCTGCCTGGCTGGAGGAGCGGCTGCGTGGTCCCGAGGGCTGAGGGGGTGGAGGGAGGATAGGAATGCCTGAGGAGGGCAGGGCAGGCACCGGGGCCAACACCGGGGATGAACTGTTGGGTGTGTCCGACTCGGCCAGGTCGATGAGAGTGCCCTGGTTACTGCAGTGGCTGTTTCCTGGATGGGTCAACAGGAAGGGAACAAGGTTCTAGTGGCTGTGCAGCAGGAGGCAGGACCTGGGCATAGCAGCTAACACTCTAGCCTCTGGCCTAATTCAATGGCATTTCATCCAAGGGCCACTGAAAAGCAAGCTGGAGAATGGAGACAGGGAGGTCCCTGTCCGCATCTCCTGCCTCTGGGAAGCTGAAGGACCACCTGGAATGGCTGAGAATCCCCCCAAGGTCCTGTGGGCTGCCATGCAGTCAACCTGTACCCATGGCTGTGGGGAGCTGGGGCTGGCTGGTCTGGAGGGGCCCAGAATAGAATCCTAACATTTACCTTCAGAGTCAGGCCCGGTTGAGGTCATCACCTCACCATTAATGATCTGCCCTTCAATAATTGTCTTATAAGAGTTGATGACCCGGGAGAGGTTATCACTGGCCTGCAGGATGTCCCCTAGAGCAGAACAGAGAAACTCCTCACTGCTGGCTGTGACAACTCCCACACACACATTCAAATGCTTGGCTCATCCTCGACAACCACTTTCCTTTTCACTCACCCAAACTATTGTCATTGTCCTCTGTCTCGCTGGCTAGTTTAAATAAAGTACGCCTCTTGTTCTCACACCGATCAAACAGCTCCTGAGAGAGACCCACACATCAAAGTTACAACTAGAGCCGGGAGGATCACAGGTTCGCGACCACCCTCAGCAACTTAGAGGCCCTCCACAACTTAGTGAGACCCTGTTTCAAAATAAAAAATAGCTCAGAGGTAGAATGACCGACCCTGGGTTTAACTCCCAGTACCACAAAAAAATAAAATGTAAGGCCAAGCATGGTGGTGCACACCTGTAATCCCAGTACTTGAGAGGGTGAGACAGGAGGATCACAGGTTCAAGGACAGCCTCAGCAATGTAGTGAGACTCTCAGCAACCTAGCAAGACCCTGTTTCAAAATTAAAAATAGGGCTGGGCGTGTAGCTCAGAGGCAGAATGCCCCTGGTTCAATCCCCGGCAGCGCACACAAACACACACAGTCACAACTACAGCAGTCCTAAGGAATTCTCTGATTCAGTGGCCATGCCCAGAAAGTTGCAGGGCTCCCCAAAGCACCAGGGACAGTTGCTGACAGAGCTGGGACTGGAGCACACATCCTCCAACAGTTGCCCTGCATCAGTGATAAGTCACTGGGTACAGAGGGGAAGCAAGTCCCTTCCTGCCTCCCAGGCTGCCATGTGCCTCAGAACTCAAAATATCAAGCCAGCCCCAGTCTGGGCCATAGCATCAGCATCAGGATCCCAGGGAAGCCCCCCTGTTCAGCCGTCCCTGAGGCAGGAAGGAAAGGTGGAGCACGGGGCGAGCACCGAGGTGCAGCCTTGGAGTCACATCCAGCTCTTCCATCCCAGGGCACATTAGCCATCATCATGGGTGAAAGCGGGCACCGCCCTCCCTTCCCCTGCCATGCAGATGAACAAGCTCATGAATAGCAGGCGTGTCCTGGACAGGATGGTGTCTGCGTGGAGCAGAGCAGTCCTGAGAGGCGGCTCCAGGTGCCAGCAGCCTACCTTCATGAGCTCCTTGTCCGCCTCTGACGAGTGCTCTTGGCTGTAGTGGAGCAGCATCTCGTGCAGCAGCTTCACGTTGTTGTTGACCTCCTCCAACGTGTGCAGGCGCTTGGTCACCTTCTGGATGCGAGCCTCATCCTGCCTCAGCCAAGAGGGTCCGGGAAAGAGTGAGCTCAACTAGGCCCTCTTCCCACTTCCACCAGGTGGGGCTAACACCTTCCCCGCAGCACAAGACAGGCCAAGCCCTGGAGCTCTGCCCAGCGCAGGGAACCACAGGCCTGCGTCCCAACCCACAGTTCTTTTATAGTGACACCCCCGCTGCCAGCATCCACACCTGCTCTGGCTCCTCTCCTCTATCCCGTTCCCCCCGGGAGCTACAATGCTCCTCCTTCCCCTGGCTCCAAGTGAGGGCTGGTGGTGGGGACAACAAGCGTCCTGGGGGCGATTTCTGCTGTGGCCTTGCTCCTCTGCCCCACATCTGGAGCACCAAGGACCACTCACTTCCTTCACCATGGACTTGATCAGCTTATTGGCCTCTTGTAGGTCATCAGGGTTTTTGCTTTTCAGCAGCTTGGCTAAAAGCTGGAAGAGAAGGACGGCACAGGTGGAGGGAGAGGCAGGAGAGGCAGCACTGCCCGCTGCCCGCCCGAACCCGGAGCCTCTGTGGTACCAAGCCGTTTACACGCTGCTGCCACTGCTCCTCCGAGAGCCTCCCAGGCCAGAACGGACTTTACCTTGGATTTCTCCTCGTCATCAAAAACAGGGTTTTTGGGACGCGGTGGTGGAGAGGGGATCAGCGTCCTGTCCATGGGGATCAGTGGGTCAGACTGCACTATGCCTGAAAGGGGACAAAGCGGCAGAGCGTGCACTCAGGCTGCGGTCCCACTGAGCCCCTCCTCACACACCAAGGGCCGCAGCACCATGCCCAAGACCTGAAAGGGGGAGCAGGAGACAGGGCGGGCTGCTCACACCTCATCCCACCCAAATCCCAACTGAGCCCTGCCCTGGTGGCAAATGCCACTCTTCAGGGGGTGGGAGGGAGGGGTTCTGGGGGCTGCAAACATTCCCTTCTCTTCCTTGCCTTGGCCAGCCTTCAAGGACCGCCTTGAGGCTGAAGGAGGGTGGCCACGTACCCTGTCTCTTCAACATATGGTAGGCATCTTTGATCTTGGCCTCTTCCGGCAGGGCCAGTGTCCAGCTATAAAGCAGCTCGATGACCTTGGTCTTCACCTTCTCAGACACCCTCTCCCCCAGGTACTAGGAGGCAAAGGAAATGGGAGAACCTAGAAACTGCAGTTTGGAGGTAGAGTCAGGCTCTTCACAGCAACAACGGGTTGCTCTTTAGTTACAGTCCCTGAGCTGGCTCAATCTCAGGAGGTGCTACGGTGTGTGTGACAGAGCAAGGGAGGGGAGGCCTCCCGATGGTGTGGCTGTGTCCATCTGGGATTAGGCCGGGAGCCAGGAGCTCATTGCTGTATGTCCGTGCACAACCTACCTGAAACATGACAGCATTTTACCTTGAAGGACTTGGTGAGAATGCCATTAGTGTGAAAAATCCTTCCCTCTGCTTTAAGTGAAGGCTGGGCACCAGAGCCTGGCCAACTGAGCGCTGAGGGCAGCCAGCTCCTTACACCGCGTAAGACAGGCCCGAATACCCACACCTGCCACGCATTTGGAGCATGGAGTCCCTCGGTGTCCCCAGGCCCTGTCCTTGGGAACAGCCTCTGCCACACCGCCTGCTGCATTTTGACTGGGAGCCCGGGAGAGGAGGCTGCCTGGCCCTGGGCCTGTTTGCTCATCCCACTACCTACACGACCTCCCTCTGCAAGGAAAGAACAGGAGGGTCAGCTCTATGGGGATGTTTGTTGAGTGGCGAAAGCCAGTAAGATGGGAGATAGGGAGGGACACAAAAGAAATCCTCAGAAGCCAGGTGTGGTTGTGCACGCCTGTAATCCCAGTATTTAGGAGGCTGAGACAGGAGGATTGCAGGTTTGAAGCCAACCTCAGCAACCCCGTTACAAAACAAGTAAGATAGGTCTGGGGGTGTAGCGTGGAGGTAGAACACCCCTGGGTTCAATCCCCAGTACCAAAATAATAAAAAAAGTCCCTAGAAAGGAGGAAATTACCACCAACTGACCTTTGGAGAGACGACTTTGATTAACTCATTTAAAAAACGGAACTTTCCCACTTCGTTATGAAATCTCCTCCCACAGTTCTTCATACACGCCTCCAACACCTGCAGCCACAGAGAGGAGAGGCGCTCAGAGATGCTGGCTGGCAGCTATGGGCTCTGGCACCAGCGAGACCCCGACACCCAGCCAGACAGCACAGAGAAAACACTCCCAGGTGTAGGGAGGAGCTCATCACGAGCAGCGGGGCATGGTGGGCACTCGGGTAATCCTAGTACTTGGGAGGCTGAGACAGGAGGATTGCAGGTTCGAGGACAGCCTCAGCAAGTAGTAAGACTCTCATCAACCTAGAGAGACCCTGTTTCAAAATAAAAATATAAGAGGGCTGGGGGTGTAGCTCAGAGGTAGAATGTCCCTGGGTTCAAGCCCTAGTACCACAAAAAAAAAAAAATGGTACTGGGGATTGAACCCAGAGACGATCTACCTCCAGGCTATACCCCCAGCTCAATTTTATTTCTTTTTTTTTTTTTTTGCGGTACTGGGGATTGAACCCAGGGGCATTCTACGCTCCGGGTTACACCCTCAGCCCTATTTTTTGTTCTTTATTTTGAAACAGGGTCTCATTAAGTTGTGGAGGGCCTCACTAAGTAGCTGAGGCTGGCTGCGAACCTGGATCCTCAGGTATCTGCCTCCCAAATACTGGGATTACAAGTGTGCGCCACCATGCCCGGCTCCAATTTTACTTCTTATTTGGAAACAGGGTCTCACTGGGTTGCTGAGAGCCTCGCTAAGTAGGTGAGGCTGGCTTTGAACCTGCAATCCTCCTGTCTCAGCCTCCCAAGTACTGGGATTACAAGCGTGTGCCACCATGCCCGGCTCGCCTCAGTCATCTTTGAAGCCTCAGGGCCTGGCCTAGTGGCATGTACACTGTAAACCAGCAGACTGAACATGTTTGGATACATCTAATCTGTATCTAGGGATTTCTAGCACCTTTAGGCATGAGCACTGAGAACAATTGAGGGCCCACGGGTGCATGAGGAAAGGCCAAGCAAGTGAGGACCTGCTGTTGTCACCTCCCCTTGAACACCAACCGTCAGGGCCTGTACCGCCTCCCATTCCTGCGGAGACTGGATCTTGTGGGCCAGTAGTCGGACAGCGATCTGGGGCCTGGGGGACAAGCAGAGCACAGTCAGTAGACAGATGTGGGCCCTCTGGCCAGCGTTTGGGTTTTACAATCAGCTCTCACCTGACCCCTAACAGCGCTGAGACTTACCCTTCAAGCTCTTTGTTGATCTGATCACAGAAGCCAATTATGTATTCCCAGTCTTCCTGGCGGTTGGAAGGATTGGTGGCTTTATCTTAAGACAGAACAAAGGAGAGGACAACTGTTATGAAGAGCAAGGAGGACACAACGGAAGACCTTCTTCACAATTTTTAGGAACTAAAAGCTTGGTTCCAAATTTTAGAGAAGTCTTGATAGTTCACACAGTGGATTGAACCCAGGGGCATTCTACCTCCGAGCTACACCCCCAGTCCTATTTTTTATTTATTTATTTTTTGCAGTACTGGGGATTGAACCCAGGGGTATTATTCTACCTCTGAAGCTACACCCCAGCCCTATTTTTTGTTCTTTATTTTGAAACAGGGTCTCACTAAGTTGTGGAGGGCCTCACTAAGTAGCTGAGGCTGGCCATGAACCCGGATCCTCCTATCTCAGCCTCCCAAGTACTGGGATTACAAGTGTGTGCCACCACGCCCAGCTAAGACATTGTTTTCAAATAAAAAATAAAATAGGGTTGGGGTGTAGCTCAGAGGTAGAATGCTCCTGGGTTCAATCCTCAGTGCCTTCCTCCAAAATGAGTATTTTCTACAGATACATCAAAAATATTTTTCAAAACTACCATTCCTTAATACTTTAAATGTTTTCAAAGTTGCACAGAATGCTTATCACTGTTAGGACAACAACACTAATTGAGTCCCTACTAAGTGCCAGCCATTGTCAAGTCTACCCCTGTGACAACACAAACAGAATCCTGGCTTGAGTATCCAGTACTCTCAGGACTAGATGGCCTGCCATGATCAAACACAAAGACAAATGCTGGAGAGTTCTCAAACGTCACTGGGGATGTGAAAGCTTGGCGTTAAATGCAAAGCTTGGTAGTATTTGGGTTAGGTCCCTCTCTTGGTTCCCCCCAGGACCCGTGCTCAGAGAGGATGCCTGAGGGTGGTTAAATGGGTTCCCATCTCTGATTCAGATCCGGAGTCTGCCTTTTCCAGAAAGCATTCTCAAGCTATTTGCTAAATTTAGGGCTGCAGGCTCAGAAGACAAATGGAGACTGAGATACACCATCCTCTTAAAACACCCATGCTCCTCCTCCAAGTGACAGAGCCTTCCAAAGAAGGGGTGCCGTTAAGAGTTCCTGTATTCAAGCCGGGCGTTTCAAAACAAAAAATAAAAAAAGAGATGGGGTGGAGCTCGGAGGTAAAATGCCTCTAGATTCATTCCCCAGTACATCAAAAATACATACCTAAGTAAATAAAATAAAATAGGGCTGGGGGTATAACTCAGAGGTACACCACCATCCCTGGGTTCAATCTCCAGTAACACAACACGCACACACACATTCCTGTATTCTGATTCCTTGTGACTAAGAATTTTTTTTCTCACTGTTGGGAATTGAACCCAGGTGCACTCTACCACTGAGCTACATCCCCAGCTCTTTTTATTTTTTGAGATGGAGTCCCACAAAATTGCACAGGCTGGACTCGAACTTTCCTTTCTCCTATTTCAGCCTCCTGAGTAGCTGATGCACTACCACACCCAGCCTGTGGGCGTTTTTTCTTTCCTTTTTATTTGTGGTACTAGGGATTGAACCCGTGGGTATTCTATCTCTGAGCTACACCCCCAGCCCTATTTTATTTTTTATTTAAAAACAGGGTGTCGAGCCGGGAGGATCCAGGTTCATGGCCAGCCTCAGCTACTTAGTGAGGCCCTCTGCAACTTAGCGAGACCCTGTTTCAAAATAAAGAATAAAAAATAGGGCTGGGGGTGTAGCTCGGAGGTAGCATGCCCCTGGGTTCAATCCCCAGTACTGCAAATAAATAAATAAATAAATAAATAAAGGATAAAAAATAGGGCCGGGGGTGTAGCTCGGAGGTAAAACG
>PVJS01051281.1:0-14030 GCA_004027185.1 Glis glis | reverse complement strand
GTACTGCAAAAAAAAAAAAAAACAAAAAAACAAAAACCAGGGCCTCACTAGGTTGCTGAGTGCCTCACTAAATTGCTGAGGCTGTCCTTGAACCTGTGATCCTCCAGTCTCAGCCTCCCAAGTACTAGGATTACAAGTATGTGCCACCATGCCCAGTTATAATCTTTTTTTCTGAACTTCTGCTATGTGTGTGTATTTTCTTCCTTCTTCAACTAGTTCTTAAGCTTTCCCTAAAATTATTAGTATAGCTTTGTAAAAATAATTTATTTGCTGTGAATTATTATATCAAGTGTATGTGCTATATTTTCTTATGATTGGGTCTTTAGATTGCTTCCAGAATTCTGTTGTAAATGAATCAGTGAACATCTTTGTTTATAATACTTGTCATTTAGGTATCTGATAGTAATACTTTAGACAGAAATTGGATCCTTTTGAGATCTCTGATCTACTTTGTTTTTAAAATTTTTATGCTTTCCTTTTTGCCACATTCTATTTTTGTGTACTCTAATTGGTGTGTTTACTTAAGAACTCATCTTTACATTAGGATCCCAAAAAGCCAAGATGGTCATCTCATGCTAGAAAGCTCCCAAGGCTGAATTCAGCCTGTGTGACCAAAGGTCTCAGAAGAGGGTGCTCTTGCAAGAGAGATTGGCTTGTAAAGTCCCATGATCAGATAGTGCTGGCCATGCAGAAACTCCGGAATGCATCTTCAACACCAGAGGCTCATTACAGCTGGCATCTCTGAGCCTGCCGCGGGCACTCTTCCTGGGTAGACGCTGAGTGCTGGGAGAGTGGCAGCGTCAGGTTCTTCAGGGCCGCTTAGCAGCCCAGCTTCCTCCTGTGTCCATTCCCTTTGTGGCATTTTTAATGCATTAGCTCAAAGACCACTTTTCAAAACGAAGGTGCTAGTCAAGTAGAGAACTGTTGTGAGGATTCTGTGAAAGTAGTGCATAAGGCAGTGAGTTGTTAAGCTACTTCGGTGTTAAGC
Organism: Glis glis; assembly: GCA_004027185.1. NCBI lineage: Eukaryota > Metazoa > Chordata > Mammalia > Rodentia > Gliridae > Glis > Glis glis. The sequence continues at coordinate 13,042 of PVJS01051281.1, read as the reverse complement.
AGCAACCTTAAAATCTTTGCTTAAAATCTCTCTTAAGAGCCAGGTGTGGTGGTACATGCCTGTGATCACAGTACTTGGGAGGCTGAGACAGGAGGATCACAGGTTTGAGGACAGCCTCAGCAACTTTTCAAGGCTCTCAGCAACTTAGTGAGACCCTGATTCCAAATAAAAAATAAGGCCTGGGGGTATAGCTTGGAGGTAGAATGCCTCTGGGTTCAATCCCCGGCACCACACACATACACAAACAACAACAACAAAATGAAAATCTCTCTTAAGGGCCATAGACGTGGCTCAGTGGTAGAGCACTTGCCTAGCATGTGCGAGGTGCTGGGTTTGATCCCCAGCACTGCCAAAAAAAAAAAAAAAAAAGAAATCTGACACTTTGCTGACATAGGCATTTTGAGAGCCATATTTGTTAGTTAGTTTGAACTTTAGCTTTCATTTTTACAGGGCTGTAATTGTGGTCTAGGAATTTTGCCTGAACCTGGTTGTAGTGATGTTCAATATTATTAGACATTTAAATAAAACTGATTTAAACTATACTTTCTGTTTTGAAGTGGTATGGTGTGTGCGTGTGTGTGTGTGCACATGTGGGTGGAAACTCTTGAGAATCAAGCATTATTCCAGATTAAAATATTCTTGAGAAATATTAACTACATTTATCATCCTATTCTTTTTCACTAATAATGATAGTGAATAATAGCAAGCTTGACGAACGGTAATAAAATAGCTAAATTTTATTGAGTCCTTATTATGTCTCAGTCACTTTACTTAATATTATCTTCTTAAACCTAGAACAGTTCTCTACAATGAGTCTTAGGTTTAAGAAAATTGAGGTTGGATAGCCTCCAAGTATTATCTCAATTCTGAAGGTATAAAAATAGGGCTCCAGGAGGGCAGAAATTATGTCTTGCTTGTTCCTGTATATATCAGTAGCTAGAAGAGTGCTTGGCAAATAGTAGGCCCTCAAGTATTGAATGATTTCTTTTTCTTTTTCCGGTGCTGGGGGATCGAATCCAGGACCTATGACATGCTATGGATAGAACTCTACCACTGAGCTGTACGCCAGCCCAGGTGTTGAATGATTAAAGCTTAGAGATTGGAAGTGACTTGTCCAGTCGATGGAGTTGGGACTTGAATTCTCATCTAACTATATTCTTTTAAAAAATTTATGAAAAGGACTACACATTATATAATATGTATGTATGTATATAGTTTAAGGTATAAATGAAAATGCATGTACCTGCCACTCAGCTGAAGAAACAGAACATTTTGTGCCTCTCTCAATTTGCCTTTCTCTATCCAGATCACATTTTGAATTTCACATTAATTGTGTATCCTTGCTTGAAGCTCGTGCTTGTTATTATACTATGCTGCTGTTCCAAATTGGTTATGTAGAATGAGCTTGAATTGCTATTCTTAGGAAGTAACAGAAAGTGAGCCATATATTTTCTTAATTAATGCTTACTTTTTTGAAGCAGATTCTAGATTTTTTTTCTTGTTCCTAAAGCATGCAATTTAGGGGCCATGTAGGTATAAATTGTAATATAGGGGAATCTTAAAAATATTGCTAACAGTGGCTCTTCTAGCTATTTGTGGTTCACAGTATTAGGCCTTTGGCCTTTTAGGTTGACCAGGAATTTATTGATCTACTAAACTTTAAAATCCATGCAAGCAGTGAGTTTGTTGAATTTTTTTTAATGGATTGCTATGTGTGTGCTTTTGAAAATTTTAAAATAAACTCCCTCCAAATGTCAACCTCAAGAGGCACACTTTCTCAACTATAAAATGGGGGCACTGATTGTACCTACTGCAGTCAGTTAAGAGGATTAAATGGGAATGCACAGCGCAGTGCATGGGATGTGGAAAGTTCTTTATAAATGGGAGCTGTTGTTATTTTTAAGTTATTTTTGTTTAAGGCAAGAGTTCATCTCTCTGTAGAACTCTGTTATCCAGCAACTGTTATCAATTTAACATAGCTGAAAAACAGGAAGTAAAAGTAACTAGTGTTAGTGATTTCTGAGTCTATGCATTAAAACTGAATTCCTTTATTCATGGGAAAGCCCTTAGTTTATGCCCTAAGTGCTTTGGTGGTATACCCTGAGGATTTCTCTGTATTACATTGCTCCTTACAGTTAGTGATCATGTTGATGACATTAAATATTGTATGGTCAGGATTCTTTTCTTTACAAGTGGCAGAGCCCCAACTAAATCTGACTTGAGTGTAAAAGGGAATTTATTGGCTCTTAACACTGAGAAGTCCAGTGGTAAAAATGGCCTTAGGTTTTACCATATCTAGGTTTTTTTACTCATGTTTTCAAAGATTTGACTTATCTTTATCTCCTGGTTCTCTGCTTTCTGTGTTGGGTTCATTTCTGGGCAAGTGTTCCCTATACAAAGGTAAAGATAGTTATTAACTAATCCAAGCTTATGTTTTATCAATTTAACTACCCAAATGATAAAAGAGTGTCATAAAGTATTTTGAGCTATAGTCTTAGGGCTGATTGTAATAAGTCCTGTTTGGGTCATGCGCACATCTATGAACCAAACTCTGTGATGTTTAGTTGGGGGACAAGGGAGTGTGTGTGTGTGTGTGTGTGTGTAGAATGAGACAGGATAGTAGATCCACAGAGGAAAATCTGGTGCTGTTACCATAGGGAGAATGGATATTGGTCAGCCAAAAGAGATGTCTTTTGCAGCCACAGAGAAAATATTATATTCAAAATATTTTCAAAAAAGCAGTGAGATAGCTGGGCTTGGTGGCGTACTTTTGTAATCCCAGTACTTAGGAGGCTGAGATAGGAGGATCGCGGGTTGGAGGCCAGCCTCAGCTACTTAGTGAGGCCTCTGCAACTTAGTGAGACCCTGTTTCAAAATAAAGAATAAAAAATAGGGCTAGGGGTATAGCTCAGGGGTAGAATGCTCCTGGGTTCAATCCCCAGTACCGCAAAAGAAAAAAAAAAAAAGCAGTGAGATATACAATCTAGTTTGGAAAGATTTTTAACCAAAATGATTAATTTTAGTGCTTAAAAATATAGATCTTCAACTTCCTTAAAAACTGTTATATAAGGCTGATTTCCCAAGAGTCTACATGACTTCTTATCATACATTTAATTCTTAACTTACCTATTCTTTGAGCATTCGTTTTAGGTTTAGCACTGCGTTGTACTGTAGAGAGTACAGTGTTAGCTCTATAAAACAGGCACTAGGCCTCCCATTTTAAATGTTTAGAAGACAAAAAATAAAAATCTTTAGGAAGTTGTATTCTAGCTTTTGAACTTCTTTTGGTATTATTTCACAACACATTTTGCATTTCCTTCTTTATGTTACATTGAAAACACACAGTCTGCTTGGAGGCTTTCATTAGAAAAAGAAAGCTTTACTGAAGATATCACCATGAGCTTGCTTTGCCCAGCAGGAGACTTTAATAACTTGCTCAATTTAAAGAGTTTTTTCTAAACCTTTAATGTGTTCTTAGGCATTAGAAATTTCTGCTATCATGAAACACTATTTGAAGAGAAAATAGATGCAGATTAATTGATGTCTACATTATAACAATGTCATTAAGTGACTTTAGGGATAATCTGTAATAAAAACAATGTAATGGCAAATCTGTAGGCTTTGAAATCAGACAGACTTGAGTTCGGGTTTCTTCTGCCATTCACTAATTGTTTGACCTTGGGAAAGTTATTTAAACTGAATTCTAGTTTGACCATTGTTTAAATGGAACTTATATCTACTTGGCAGGTTGTTTTGTCAATTAGAGATAATATTTATTAAGATGTCTAATACAGGAGCTGGTATAAACTAGGCATTTTTGTGGTGATTTAATTTAACATCATGCTTAAGTTAAAAATCGTACTTCAAATCAAAAACGAATTGTGATGTCATTGAGACTGTCTTCTTTCTGATAGAATTTATTGAAACTGTTTTTTTTAGCCGGGCGTGGTGGCGCATGCCTGTAATCTCAGTACTTGGGAAGCTGAGTCCGGAGGATCGGGGTTCACGGCCAGCCTCAGCTACTTAGTGAGGTCCTCCGCAACTTAGTGAGACCCTGTTTCAAAATAAAGAGTAAAAAAAAAAAATTAGGACTGGGGTGTAGCTCTGAGGTAGAATGCTCCTGGGTTCAATCCCCAGTACCGCAAAAAAAAAGAAAAAATTTTTTAGTTCAAATATTAGAATAATAGTAATTATTATATGAACAATATGAAGATTTAATGAAAAGAAAACTGCCTGAATTGACCAATTTTCAGAAAATGAAGGATTAATTCTGGGTTATTCTCAGAAAAACACACTTTGGGAACATGAATGATTTAAAATGCTCAACCTGTATATTTTTTCCTCTACTTATATGTCACAGTTAAATTTTAACAACCCAGTCATCAGTCCTCAGTTACCAAAGTTTTTATTTAAACTATCTACCTGTGAGAAGATCCATGCCAAGAAAATAAGCTAATATCAGAGATTTATTAAAACAGCTTATTTCTGACATATGATCTATAGTTAGTGTATATTTAGCCCAGTTTTCTGTCCTCAGCAATCATGATCTCTGATATTCAGAAGGATGGAATTGGCTTTTTGAACATCAAAGGAAATTTCCATTAGTTTGCTAGGTTGTACTCATTGTGAAAGAAAAAAGCAATGGAAGTATTTGGGAAAGATTTTCTATAAAGACTGAAATGAAGATACTGTATTCTCATCACAGTCCTCAAGTAAAAAACCAGCTAACTTATTCCATTTTTCTACTAAATAATTTGGTTAATAGAATCTACTCCTCAGCTGGGCTCTGTGGTGCATACCTGTAATCCCAGTACTGGGAGGCTGAGACAGGAGGATAATAGGTTCTAGGCCAGCCTCAACAACTGAAACCCTGTTCAAAATAAAAAAAAAAAAAGTGGAAGGGGATTGGAACGGGGGTTGGGGAGGGGAAAAACAAGGCTTGAGGAAGTGAGTAGTTCAAATAAGGTTATATCTATACTTGAAGGTTTCATTACTCATCTCCTTAACATGTGGGTATGGGGAGGGAGAAAGGAGCGGGGTGGGATATGGAGGGAAGTACACCAAGTGATGTGTGCATGTATTTATGTATCATTTTGAATCTCACTATGATATATAATTATAATGTACCAATAAAAGTATAAAGAAAATAAGAAGGGTTGGAGGTATAGTTCCAAGGTATAAGGCCCCTGAATTCAATTCCCAGTACCAAGAAAAAAAACCTCTTCTTCCCAAAATATAATTATTAAATATATATATTAGTATATATTAGTGTATATTTATATTTATAGCATATTATATATTTATATATAGCATACATTTATATATATTTATATTTAGCATACATAAATATAGTATATATTTATATACTTATTTTATATATAGCATACATAAATATATAGTATATATACTATATATATTATATATAGCATACTTATACTTATAAATATATAGTATATATTTATATATATTTATATATTATTATATTTATCATTAGTAAATATATATATTAATAAACATATACATTCCCAAATATAATTAGTAAAATCCGATTGAGACTGCAGTTTCTAGAGTCAGATTGTCTGGGTTCAAACTCCAGCTCTCACTTAGGACGTATCCTGTGTGATTTTGGGGAAACTGCTTAATCTCTGTCTCTGTTTTAGTTTCCTAAACTGTAAAATGGGGATGGTGATATCTCATGGTGTTGTGGGGATTAAAATGAATAAAAAGTAAGCACAGGAGAGATTAGTTGGACCTTTTTCTTTTTTTACAGTATTGAACTCAAGGCCTTGCACATACAAGGTAAGTGTTCTACCACTGAGCCACATCCCCAGCCCTTTTAAATTGTACTTTGAGACAGGGTGTTGCTAAGTTGCCCAGGCTGGCTGGCCTTCAACTTGTAGCTGGGATTACAGGCGTGTGCTGTCATGCCCAGTGAGTTGGACTGCGCTGGAGAAGCATCACCTCATCCTGTGGTGGACCCTTTGATTCTGCATACTTGGTAGCAGTGGGGCACTGGGACCCGTCCTAAGGCAGTTCTAGGTCCAGGACCTCTGGGAGGCTTTCCTAGGTTTCTTGCCTCCAGCAGCCCCAACAAGTCCAGTTAAAGCTTTAAAAAAGTTCTTAATCCCTCGGTGGGCCCTGGAACACACCGACCCAATTTCTCTTGGTTTGCTGAATGAGATTGAGTTGACTCAGGTTTTATTTGGGCTTCTGTGTGTCTGCTGCAGGATCAAAGCTCTGGTCTAGACCCAATTTAAGTGAGAGGTAGAGTTGAATACTTGTCTCCCTTCTTGTTTTTTTTTTTTTTTTTTTGCGCTACCGGGGATTGAACCCAGGGGCGTTCTACCTCTGCGCTACACCCCTGGCCCTATTTTTTATACTCTATTTTGAAACCGGGTCTCACGAAGTTGCGGAGGGCCTCACTAAGTAGAGAGAGAGAGAGAGAGAGAGAGCGAGGGAGCTAAGGCTGTCCGCGAACCCGGATCCTCCGGTCTTCGCCTCCCAAAGTACTGGGATTACAAGCGTGCGCCACCATGCCCGGCCTCCCTTCTTGTTTTAAGAATATCACACTTCTCCACTTCATTTTTATTACACACTTGCTATATGATGGGTGCTGGAGATGGGGGAGGACATACTAGCAGGAGGAAAAGCATTTACAAAGCCATGGAAGAATATTTTTTTTTATTAATTAATCAAAAATAAGACTTTCATTCAGGTTCTGATCAACTTGAGGGAGTGACCCTGTGTGATCTAAGAACATTATCTCCACAAGGGCAGAGAGGTTTGTTTGGTTCACCCTTGTGTCCCTAGTACGTAGAACAGGGACTGGGACCTAGTAGGCACTTAGTACATATTTGTTGGACCAGTGAATGAGCTGACATCATTCCAACCTTGATGTTTTAATAGTCTTCACAGTTTTATTGTTGATAAATATCATTTCAGTGGGTTGATTGGCTGCTGGATTTTCTGTATTCTCTTTTTTCATGGAAATCTGTGGGTGGATTTAGGGGGAGGGCATTTATGTTAGGGGCAGTTGTTCTGTTGCTGTTTCCTCTGTTGCGATTTTTCTGGAAGATGCTATTCTGCCTTTTCTATGAGCAGATGTGCTCAGGATGAAAAGTTTAAAGGAAGGCGTGCTCACATTTGTCTCACCAGGCAAGGAATGCCTTTTCCTCTCCATTTAGTAAGTGTCCATCAGACTTCTCAGAGTACAATGAGGCATTTACCCCAGGCCTCAGCAGCAGCCCATACTTTTTGCATTTTAGGCTTTTTCTGCCACCCCTGGGAAACTGCCTGGTGGTCTGGCATCATGGGAATTTGTGTCACTAAAAGCGGTTTCCCTACCCTCTCCTCAGGCAGAAGCAGACTTGGGTGTAGTGGGAAGAGACTTGGATCTGAATTAAGGCTCTGCAGCTAGTGGCTGTCTGACCTTGGAGAATTATTCATCATTTTTTTTTGTTGAGTTTTCTCATTTGTAAAGATGAATTTGATAATGCTTATCTTTTAATGTTGCTGTGAGGATTAAATAAAATACTAACTATAAAATAATTAACAGTGCCTAGTTAGTTTCTTTTCTTCTCCTGTCACATCAAATCATCGCTTCCCACTCTTTCAACTTCTTGACACAAAAGGACAGCTATATTATTTTTCAGAGCATGGAGGACTATAGAGGCTTTGAAACTCTTGGTAATGATTTTTTTTTCTTTGTGAAGCAACATTGAGTTTTGTTAACATATTTCCAAAGATGTGGATAAGCTTCTTAAAAAACAAAATGAAACTCATATACTTAGTTTAAAAGTTTCCCAGACAAAAAAACCAAATTCATATACTTAGTTTAAAAGTTTACCTGACTATGAACTTAAAGTCAGGGTCTTCTATGCCCATATTCATCCAGAGAGAGAGAGAGAGAGAAATATATGTGTGGTGAAAGAGATATTTTAGCCTGCTTTTGTAACTTTAGCTTTGCTGTGCAATGTGCCAAAAGTTATTTCTCCCCAGGGAGTGCCTCTTTCAACAGTTTGTGAAGGCAGCATAAATTCTCACTTGGTGTTCAAGGAAGATGGCAATACAATTATACAATTTAGTACAACCAAAGTATTTTTTTTAGCTTGTTAGAAACCAAAATGTGATTGCAGTGGCAAAGTTGTCAGCACACTTGAGTTTAACAAGTGTTCGAAGGATTAGTAAAGGAAATGTAGTTTACTCTGCAGCTTTTATGACAAAGAATTTAAAAGGTTTTGCTCTAAGCCCCACCATGTGTTTCTTCCTTTTCTCCAAAACATACCTCTAAGTTGAAAAGAGAGATGAATCTCTTAGGGAGAAACTATTAACTCTGAGGGAGTTTATCATTGTTTGAGAGGAAGCAGAACATTTACATTTGAATTGACTCTGAGTGTAGCTTGTGCCCTAATCTCGTTCCTCCTAGAAGTTGGTGAGGAGTTTAAGTACTTCCTACTTTGTGTTCTGGTCCTTGTAGTACCATCTTAATTTTCTTGGGGATCATAATTTTGTAATTCAAAGTAAGCAAACTTCTGGGGCATTGCGCCTTGGCTCTACATAGAAATATTTTCTGTAATTGTTGCAGTCTTCTCTAAGTAGGACCATTGGCCAGAATTGTCTCATTTTCTCAAAACTTATTACAACACTGAAAGTGCTATAAAAAAGACAAAATACTGTAGAAAGTTTGGAAAAGAAATAGAATACAATCACCTCCATCACAGTCCCACTTGTAAGTTTTGAATATTCTCATTTGACATACTTGCAGTTGATGAACAGTTTGAATGAGAAAAAGTATGACCTTACTGTTTATCATAAAACATTTCATCAATATTTGAAGGTTGCACTGGAGTTTTATAGTTTGATCCTTATTATTATATGTGTAAATTCAACCCCTTTTGAAATAAGACAAATGTTCTTAGTTTGTGGAGATTCGTGGCCAAATCTTCTGTGTTGGTTTTTTTTGGGGGGGAGAGGTTGAGGGAAGAGGAACAGAAAGGTAGATAGAGGAACAGAAAGGGGGCTGAGAAGGGTTGTGTCAAAGATAAACTTTATTACAGATGAAAATGTCTTTTTTAGTTCAAAATCTGAAAGAAACCTTAAAGCAAGCCATTTCAAAGAGAGGGGGAGAAAACAAAACAAAAAAACATAAGCACTAACTGGTTATATTTGTATTTTGCTCTATGATGATTAAAGTACCATTACTTAAAACAATTTACTTTTTTTTTTAAAGATTCTTGGGTTGCTTTTAATGCCTGCTTCTATCACTGATTAATTTTTACTCTTTTATTTTACTTAAGGGACATTTCTGCTGATGGAGGATTTAGGTCATATTAGACTAAAGAAAATAGAAATGTTCTACCTAAAGACTTGTTGATGGGAGAAATCCTTTGTATTTGTTCTCATGTTTTGCTAGACAGCTGTGGCCTGGATCCAGGGCTGGACTTACTTTTTTGTAGCAGCTGTGAAATCCTCACCTTACAAACATAAAATGTTTCTGGTGAAAGTTTGTTTCTATGGTTAAGGACTGGCATTCAAACCCACCCCAAAGAGACAGGGTGTGAATAATACTTTATGGGTGTCAGATGAAGAAAACTTGTTGTAGCTATGGTTTAATTAAGCCCAGTGGCCTTTTAAATTAAAAAAAATTCTTATTAGGTATTAAAAAGTTAAGGCTTAGGGAGGTAGCCTATGTTCATTCCTTAGAGGTTAGGACAAGAATTTTGCTTTTGCTGAAAGAGCTTGTGTAGTATGGTATGAGTTTGAAGACGATTTGCCTGGCATTTCACTGGGCATATTTGGAAAGGAAAGCCTTCCTGAATTGTGCATTTAAAAAAGTGTTTGTAAGTGTGCTTAGAAAATGGCAGCATTTGCTGGTCTTGGCTGTCAATGTCTGCTGCTCCTGTGTTTAACCAGAAAGGGAAACTCAGAGTAGAAAAAGTCTCACTCCCAAGACTTTGCAAGAAAACCCCTCTTTGTTGATTTATATATATATATTTTAAAGGAGCTTGACATCTTCATCAAGTTCACAGTGGGCTTGCTTTGTTTGCTTTCTCTTGAATGCTTGATAAGATTTTTCTTCTATTGTTTTGTGCAGCAAGAACAGATCTTTCCATGGCTGGGGTGGGTTTTTTGTAAATCCACAATATGGTCATTGTCTGGTGGTGAATAATTGTGGCTGCTTTTTGTACAACCAGAACTAAGGCTTTGGCTGTGAACAGATTCCTTCTTAGCGTGAAAAGGGACTAATCCATGTAAATACAGCCCCAAAATAAAGCTTTACAGAAAAAGGGGAAGGCCGCTAAGCAGGAGGGCACAGGTCAGCAATTTAACCTTTAACCTAACAAATAAGAAGCATGAAAGTTCCAGAATTGGTTTACAAAAGAAAGCTCCTGTGATCTGTCAGTTTTTCTTTTCAGGAGGGAACTGGGTGAGAGATCTGACTGACAGCTAGTGCCTTTTAACTGCAGACTGAAATTAACTGCCAAATTGAAACTGGAATATTTGAAGGAGAATTTTTCTTAAATTGAGGTGGCAGAATAGGCTATCTAGGCATTGGCCCGAGTCTTACATGGGATTTTTACCCTGGAAGTGGGGGGTGGGGGTTGGTTCAGGACTGGACTACCTTTAGGATCCCTTCCAAGTTTAATAAAGAGTCTGTGGCCTGACTCTTAACTAGTCAAATTAGACGTGAACTTTGCAGTTTAAGCCCAGATGAAACTCTTTCCCCTTTTCTAGTATTATCACTTATACCCTTTGTAAACTTTTCATGACTTTATAAATTAATTGCAGCCTTTACTAAAGATTTAAGAGCTTTTTGTAAATGTAATTAATGTTTTCTACAAAGGAACCATCTTGAGATTTCACAATATGTACAACTATTAGTACCTGATGCATTATTACAAACTATGTAGTGTGATACAGAGTGCGGGATGCAGAGGATGCAGGCTTGCTTTCATGCACTGCTGTTTTGTTCCACATGCTTAGGCATTATTAGCAGCTACAATTGGGTAAGCTAAAGCAGCAGAAAGTGAAGTGTAGATGTTTATTAGGCGATGCATTGGGAAAATGGGAAGCTATGCAAAATAAGGGATTGCCCTAGCTCAGTGCTAGGTGGACTAGAAGAGTTAAGAAAATAAGGTATGTGCTAAGTGGTAAGTTTTACTTTTATGCTGTTGTACTCATTTACAAACTTTGCAAACAGTTTGTATTTATTTAATCACAACAGGTAATCTTGTTAATGAGTGTTAGTTTTTGCTTAAAGCATAATGCATGTGAAGTCAGCGGTTCTACCTCACTATGGAGAATTCTGTAACTGATAAAAACTTTAATTACAGAGAGTCATTCATTTTAAAAAGAAACAATGAACTAATGACTTTAAAGTAGACTCCCTGTAGATTAATAAGAATAGTAATTATATGGTGTAACCCCAGTGTGGAAACAAAGTCCCAGGGATGATTCCGATTTAGTTTTTCAGTTGTCCTAGGAGCATTGGTATGGGTTGTTTAACACTTGTTCTTTTTATGGGCTTATTGGACTACCTCAGTTTCCTCAAGGTCAGTAGAGATCAGGGGCAACATAAAGCTGAGATTAAGATGAGCATATAGTTAAGTGGCCTCCCTCACTTAGCTCAGGCGTGCATCTTCTCTTTCCCATAGCCTCCTATCTGGCCTTTTGCTTTCTTTCACATCCATATTTAATGTTGTCATCTGAGCTATCTTTTAAAAATACAGCTGAGACCACAGCATTCCCCTCCTTACACCTTTTCTGTGGTTTTCTACTACCTCAAGCTAAAGGCAAGCTCGTTAGCAGGGCAAATGAGGTCTTCCATGATCTATCTCCTACCTCTCCAGCTTCATCTTAGCCATCTCCCCTCATTCTAGGTATGCATTTCCAACATGTCCCAACCAAACCTCATGCATGTTTTCTATTTCCATATCATATTTGAAAAATGTAAAAAAGGCTAATATGTTTAGCATGGGGAATGTAATGAAGATGCTTTGAAAATTGCCAACTTTTGTATAGACTTTGTACTTTGTGAGCATTCCTTTGTTCTTTTATTTAATCTTCACTGCAACAATGCAGAATGGACAATGTTCTGAGAGGTGCTCAACAAATATTTGAATGGATAGATGAATAAATGAAGGAGTGAACTTTGGAGTCTGAAAACTAGAATTCTGCTCCAAATCCTTCTGCTTATAAGCCGTGTAATTTTGGATAAGTAATTTAACCTCTCTTAACATATTTTCTAATCTGTAAAATTAGGTCTGTACCTGCCTTACTTGTCACACTAGATTATATGAGGACAATGAAATAATATATAGTAAATAAAAATGCTTTTCAAACTATAAACCCCATGCAAATATTACTGTTGTTAGGATTCTAAATTTTATTCCAAGTCCTGTAAATGAAGAGAAAGCATTCAAAGATATAAATTTGTGTTTCAATGATTAAAAGAATACCAGAACTGTTTCATTTATATAATGTTAACATATACACCTATTTTGATAGAATGCAGAAAACAGCATACCCTTTTTTTCTAAGGAAAATATCAAGCCGGATGTTTTGGTGCACACCTGTAATCCCAGTACTTGGAAGGGTTAGAAAGAAAGAACGCAGGTTTGAGGCCAGCCTCAGCAAAGTAGTGAGGCCCTTGGCAACTTAATGAGACCCAGTTTCAAAATAAAGAATAAAGCTGGGCATGGTGGCGTACTCGTGTAATCCAGTACTTGGGAAACTGAAACAGGAGGCTCGCAGATTTGAGGACAGCCTCAGCAATTTAGTGAGACTCTCATCAGCCTACCAAGACCCTGTTTCAAAATAAACAAATAAAAAATAGGGCTTGGGGCCGGGCGTGGTGGTGCACGCTTGTAATCCCAGTACTTTGGGAGGCGGAGACTGGAGGATCCGGGTTTGTGGCCAGCCTCAGGTCTCTCTCTCTCCCTGTTTCTCTCTCTCTCTCTCTCTCTCTACTTAGTGAGGCCCTCCGCAACTTCGTGAGACCCGGTTTCAAAATAAAGTATAAAAAATAGGGCCGGGGGTGTAG
>PVJS01051280.1:0-14029 GCA_004027185.1 Glis glis | reverse complement strand
GGAGAGAAGTGGGGGGGGAAAGGAGGCTTGAGGAAGGAAACACTTCGGTAATGTTATGTTCACATATGAAGGTATCACTAGCAGTCTCACTGTCATGTATGGGGAGGGAGTAGGGGGAAGTGGGGTAGGAAGCAGAGGGAAATACACCAAGTGGTACATACAGGAATGTACCACTTTGAATTTCATTATGATGTATAATTACAATGAACCAATAAAATTATTTAAAAAAATGAAAATTAGATACAATGGTATCACTCCAAATTGTACATTACCAAACTCCATTCTTCCTAGAGTACCTGGAATGTGAAGTGAATGAGCTCCCTGTGGCATTTAGAAAAGTTGCATCACCATCTAGAAATTCGTCAGTCTGGGTGAGAAAGCAAATAACCACAGATCAAGTAGAAGAAAAATAAATGGCCAATCAATATAGATATACCTTCACCTCCAGCATCTATGAAGAGTTCTTAAAAGAAAATAAGGAAAACTATACAGTTAGTGGCTGTTTAATAAGTGTGAGACACTTAGATACACATTTTCCAGAGGAGGGACCAGGGTAAAAGAGGTGAAACAGTTTGCAAATGGAGGTAGGATGCTGCAATTCCAAAATCTGGCCAATTTGATGTCAACATTTATATATTCTTCTGAACTATATATTTTGTGGTAAATTGTATTTGTTACATGTGAATTTTTGTTACATAATAATGGTAACTTCTACTGAATGCCCCAGTCACATATAACCATGCTCGAAAAGTTTGTAGAGCAGGATGTTCATGATATGAAAGAAAGGACACCCCTACACAGCAATAATTTTCCTTGCTCTCATTCCTGCCCCTAGTATTGAAGGAAATAAAAATCAGTGCATCCCTCATGATTGCTTGCCATTCAGCAGAACACAACTAATTGATTACTTTGATAGTGAGAGCACAATGTGCCCAAATGAGTGCTGGTGAGGGAGGTCCAGGCTCAGGAAGAGACAGCTCCCTAAAACCCATTAGCAAAGCACTTCAGTCATACAGAATTGAAGATTTCATGGCTATTGGGCTTGATGGAGGCATTTAAAGAATGTCTGCCAGCCAACTGGGCATGGTGGTGCATGCTTGTAATCCGAGTACTTGGGCAGCTGAGAAAGGAGGGTTGCAGGTTTCCGGCTAGCCTCAGCAACTTGATGAGGCCCTCCGCAACTTATTGAGACCCTGTTTCAAAATGAAAAAAGAATAAAATAGGTCTGGGGGTATAGCTCAGAGGCAGAACACGCCTGGGTTCCATCCCCAGTACCACAAAAATGGAGAGAGAGAGAGAGCGAGAGCGAGAGAGAGAGAGAGAGAGAATATGCCTTCCTAGATGAGCTATATGATTGTTGCAGAAATCGTATGACCCAGCTCCTCTTTGTCTTGTTGAGATTCTCTCTGTCATATGGGGATTGTCATGGTTTATGGTTCATCCAGAAATGCTAGTGCTTGATGTGGCTGTGAATTACATTTGCATATACATAGCCTAACATGTTAGCAAGTTGCATTATTGAGTCTACTCTAGTCCTTGCTCTGCATCCTACCCATTTTATTATATATGACATAGAACTAGAATCTGGGATATAATTAATTATAATGAATGTGCCATCCTAACAGTCCTCAAAACTTCTAGTATACAAGAAAAGGAGAAGCTGGAGACAATATGATAGAGGCTACTTAAAAAACACATTTAAAACTGGGCATGGTGGAACATACCTCTAATCCTAGTACTTGGGGGCTGAGACAGGAAGATCACTGGTTTGTGGCCAGCCTGAGCAATTTAGTGAGGCCCTCTGCAACTTAGTGAGACCCTGTTTCAAAATTTAAAAAAAAGGTAAAATAGGGCTGGAGGTGTAGCTCAGCAGTAGAATGCCCCTGGGTTCAATCCCCAGTACCACAAAAATAATAAATAAATAAATTAATTAATTAATTAAAAATAAAAACATTTAAATCAGGTCTTGGTGGTACATGCCTATAATCCCAGTACTTGGGAAACTGAGACAGGAGGACCTCAGGATAAAGGACAACCTCAGCAATGTAGTGAGACTCTCAGCAACCTAGTGAGACTGTTTCAAAAAATAAAAAGTAAAAAGACCTGGGAGTGTAGCTTGGAGGTAGAATGCCCCTGGTTTCAATCTCCAGTACACACCCCCAAGCCCCCCCACACACCAAAAAGTAAAATAAAATTAAAAATTCCATAGGAGCACATGGAAGAGAAATCCTTTAAAATATTTTAGAATGCTGGTATCTCAAGTAAGGCTTATAAGATAATATTTTGAGAAAAAGTATTTGCATTTCTTTAGCTACTTATTTTAACATATAAATGATTATATATTTATCCATACATAGTAGATTGGTGTTGGCATTCTTGTTAAGTTCTTACATGAGATTATATCATGTCAATCTTATGTATATGGAGAGAAATATGAAAACTCCAAGTGAGTGCTGGTCTAATGATTTCAGGGGATTGTGACATTTCACTGTCTTCATATACCTACTCAAACATTTATAGATAGTGTGCACTGATTGGAAGACAACTAATGAATGCAAAATGAACAAAAGTTTTATAAATATTACTCCAAATATTTAACACTTTAGAGGTAATACTATTAAAAAATGTAAAGGATAAAAAAATGTCAAAGTTCTCGTTACACATCCACGGAGTATCCATATAGGAGGTAATAAGAATAATGATCCATAAAGCAGTTAGTCAAAATAAAAAGCTTAAAAACATTGAGGAACATAGAAAATTTTAAACAAAAGATTCCTTGAAATACTTATTTACAACTACATAGTTAATAATGAACAGCAATTTTACCCTTTGAAGTATTAGCAAGTGACGTATGAAATCATCACTTTTAGAATGACTTTTAACTCAGCATTCAGAAAATAAAGGTTAAAACTCCATAATTTTTAAGTGATATTTTAAGTTATTGAATACTAAAATAGGACTTTACAAAATTCCATTAAACTTAAGGATACATATTAAAATATTCTTGCAATTCCTTCCTTCCTTTCTTTTTTTCTTGGTACTGGGGCATTCTAACTCTGAGCTACACCTCTGGCCTTTTTTTTTATTTTTTGTTTTGAAATAGGGTTTTGCTCAGTTGCTGAGAGTCTCACTAAATTTCTGAGGTTGTCCTCGACCCTGTGATCCTCCTATCTCAGCCTCCCAAATACTGAAATTACAGGTGTGCACCACCACTCACGGCTTGAGAATTTTTTCTTAATAATAAAGAAATAGAATGCTACTTTGGGAAGCACATTCTTCCTACTAAAGTAATAATAGTATGAGTCCTTATGTGGTGAAAAGCTAACATATACATTGTTGAAGATTTGAAGAAACTGCAGTAAAACAAATCACACAGTGTACAATGTTTGCTGTAACAGGTGAACAAAACTGCAGCCTTGCTAACAAGTTTAAACTAATGGGATTTGGTAGATTCTGTTTCAACAATGAAATACACTAAAAATACTCTTTTTACTCTTGCCCCTAAGGCAAAGGTGTTTTGTAGAAAATTTGATCTCAAGTAAATAACCTGTTAATAAAATAAAACCCAAACAATGTTTTAGGCAGAAAACCTGTGTAGGCAAAACGTGCATCGGACTAGCTGTTTGAGGTAGAATTTATAGTACAGAAGTACCCACAAGTGAATATCAATCACTACTTTAATCATAAGTAAAAAATTAGACAGCCATGGTGTTGCACATATGTAATCCTAGTATAGTATAGGCTGTGATAGGAAGATTGCAGGTTCAAGACCAGCCTCAGCAACTTAGCAAGATCCTGTTTCAAAATAAAAAATAAAATAGGACTGGGAGTGTAGCTTGGAGGTAGAATGCCACTGGGTTTAATAACCCCAGTAACTCCCCCCCCCCCACATACACACACACAAAAGAAAAATAGAGGTCAGAAATACTGCTGAAAGTCACTGCCATAGGTAATTTTTTAAAAAGAAGTTCTTCAAACTATAGTAGAATATTTCATAATAGTTTTAATTAGCTAAGAATGATCCATACAAAACATCATTGTGTTTTCCTTGTGGAACACTTATACAGTTTTTATTGCTATTAAATAAAACAAGGTTTATTTTTATATGTTGATTTTATATAGAGACCTGATATTATAAAATAATTGGGAAATGTTACTTTGTATTTTTGCCATAATCACCATAAGAAAA
Organism: Glis glis; assembly: GCA_004027185.1. NCBI lineage: Eukaryota > Metazoa > Chordata > Mammalia > Rodentia > Gliridae > Glis > Glis glis. The sequence goes on along the minus strand of PVJS01051280.1, from coordinate 9,840 downwards.
TCATGAAAGCTGTGTTTATTCCTTTCCAGTAGTTGCAAACTTGTGCTTATTTTTCTTACCTTATTGAGCTAGCAAGAACATTTAGTACAATGTCAAATAAAATTGGTTATAGCAAACAACCATAGATTGTTCCTGATAGTAAAGTAAATGTTATCTTCTTTTTTCTACTAAGCATTCTATTGACTGCAGATTTATCAATTTATAGAAGTTTACTTCTGTGTATGTTTAAGAATTTATTTTTATGAAAGGGTGTTTTTCTTCATAATCAAAGGGCCTTTTAAAAGTTTTTTAATATGACAAACTTTATTATTGCTAACATCAAAGTCAATATCTCATTTCTAGGGTAGGTTTATTAATGGTTTATGAATACCTGAATCTATTTGTTAATATTTGGTTTGGGATGCTTACATCTCTGTGAGATTGCCCTGCCATTTAAATTTTTGTACAGTCTGTCAAATGATAATAGGAAATTAAATTTACTAGTCTTGGAAAATTATTTTGGACGATATTTCGTTCCCTGTATACTGTTTATTTAAAATCAAAATTTTTGTTTCTTGAATATTTGGTAAAGCACATCTGTAAAGTTTTAGTGATATTCTTCTATAATCAGGACTAAATTTCAAATGACTGCTTTCTTCATCAAGCTCCTACCTTCATGGATTTTATTTTAAATTACTATTTTCCTCTATTTTATCAGGTATTTTAATATTTTTATATGATAGTATTTAGCTTGTCATACTTCCAGAAATGGAAGTTCTCCCTCATCTATGCGAAAGTCTATTCTTATTCATATTTTATATGGAGACCTCTGCTTTGGAGTGTAAGAAAAATTTCCTATATGGGAAAACATTTGTTTTCATCAAAAATTCATTTTGTGTGAAGAACAAAAAGAATACATTCAAGGTAAAACCTTGGCATATTCAAGGGCCCAGAAGCAAAAGACACATGGTTTATTTGAAGAAATGAAAATAGCTCACCATGACTGGGTTTGGTGAAGAATCCTATTCTATTTGTCCTTGAGATGTAGGAATGCATAAATCTCAAAAGACATTCAAAGAAAGCTGAATAATTTAGATTTTAATCCTGAAAGTAATGGAGATACATTGATCATGACAACAATCATAATGGTGATTATCTAATATATAATAATGGTAATGAGTTATTACCTTTTATTATGTCATATATTATATAGTATATACATTTCTTTTAACCATCATCATAAAGCTGTGAAGTAAGTTTTGAGGACTTTAAGAAATAATCAAACATTAATTCACTATATAGATGTTATGTTCTAGGAATTTGTGGTATGAGCACACTTCAGTAACAATGACTAATTAGACATGGCCAGAATCTATGAATGAGTAATAAAATGATAACAGTATTAAGAAACAAAAGAAGGATTGAACCCTTTTTGTATTGCAATAGTTTTCATTTTATAGTAGCAATATTTGTCCCACATTACATACTTAGTTGCTTAGGTATTATTCTATATATCAAAATCTCTAAGGAAATGATATAATTATATACACAAAATTAAGCTAAAGTTATATTTTCCAAGGTAATTTGTATTTTATTCCAAAGAGGAACTCTTAAAATTTAATTACTTTGTTGCAGCCAACATAAAAAGAGTAACAAAGTATATGAGAGATGAAAAGTTTCTTCTTACCACTCATTTGATCCAACTATATGGGAAGGTTTTCTAAGTTTCAGATTGATTTCTTATATCATTTTACAGATGGATTGTTTGTTTGAATCGAAAACTTTCCAGTTTTCTGGAGGCTACATATATTTATGTATTCATTCATTTGTTCTATGCATAAAGCATGTATTGATAATCTATTATATGCCAGGGGTTAGGGGCCTTTAAATGTGAATTATAAATAGTTCAAGCATTTTTTATATTTTAATTTTATGGAGAAAAATAGCAGGTATGCATTCTCAAATATGAAACAATTTACGCAAATACATCATCTGCTAACCACTGTTGAGAAAAACAAAAACAAGCTGGATGCAGCAGTGCATGCCAGTAATCCCAGTACCTCGGGGGCTGAGACAGGAGAACTGCAGGTTCCAGACCAGCCTCAGAAATTTAGTAAGACTCTCAGAAACTTAGCAAAACCCTGTTTCAAAATAAAAAACATAAAAATAAAAAGAACTAGGGGTATAGCTCAGAGGTAGAATGCCCTGGGTTCAATTCCCAGTATAAAGGAAGGAAGGAAGGGAGGGAGGGAGGGAGGAAGGAAGGAAGGAAGGAAGGAAGGAAGGAAGTTATAATTTAATTGATAATAATTATAATTCAACACATTATGTAAGCAAGATTATAAAGAACTCAGGAATGGCGGCTTTGGGATAAAAGTAGTGATTATTAGTGACTATACCTAAATCTAAATGACTATGAGAAAATATGTGAAAATGGTAGCAGAAGAAAATATAAATGCCGTAAATGTCACAATGTTAAATTATTGATACAATTTATACAAATAGGAGGTAATTGGATTGGAAGCAAGAACTGCAAGAGTACCAAGGTTTTATCTATTGACTAGGTAGTATGTAAAACTAAAACATATGGTTTTGAAAAAGTGACTGAAGACCCTTGTCTTAATTACTATTTATTCTTATTTTCGGAATGTTACTCTAAGAGAATAATATCCTCTATGATAAGGAAATTGATATTTGAATTTCAGTAGTTTTACTGAGATTTTCAGCTCTCCTTGAGATTTTTTTCTACTAAATTTAAACAAATCAAATTTAGCATTATTTAAATAGTATAAAGTGCATGATCACATTTTTAAAATTGCCCTTCCATCTAATGATTGATTACTCCTACCTGCATGAATTGTGTCTTAGGGTCTTGTGTAAAAAAACAGAGTTCATGTCAGGTAATACAAAAGAAGGACTTGAATATGGGAGAGTGTTTGCAAAGGTGTTTGAAAAATTAAAAAGATAAGCAAGAGCCATTAAGGGAATCCATAGATTAGCAACACCAAGAAGCTGGTACCAGTCCTATGCCTGCAGGGTGAGATGAGAGACATGGTGGTATCTCAACCCAAAGCTAGTGTTGGCAGATTGGGATGGGGTTGCTGAATCTCCAAGATATCTGCATGGCTGTAACCAGAACCACAGATGCTGGTGCTGCCCAGGGTGAGCAGGGGCCAGAGGCAGCTACTTCCAGACAAGGCACTCAAAATAGAAATAAACAGGAAGACTACTTCTGCTTCTTCCCAATCTTTTGGGTCCTATCAATCTTCATGGTAGCTAAACCCAGCCAGAACCCAGTGATCAAGGGTGCCTAGAATTTGCAGAAGGGCAAAGACTATATCTGAGGACACATGTGCAAGTGACTGGTACATCTGCAGAGAAAGATTTGAGTTGATAGTTACCTGTTGCTTTAAAATGGTTATTTCTAAATGTTGGAGTTTTAGTTCTTAGTTTTTGTTGTTGTTGTTGTTTTACTGCATGTGAGTTACAGAAAACTTCCTACAATTGTGGACTCAATATTTGAATATAGAAAAAAACAATATTTAAAAAGGAGTGCACCACAGTGGAAAGCAATTAGAATATTTGGAGGAGAGTAAGACTTTTGATATTATTACCACAAGTTACATGACAACAGTCAGGGGAGCATTGTGGGAAAATAGGCATGCATGGTAAGGAACTTTACTGCAGAGAAGTTTGAGTTTTTCACTTTGAATTGGAACCTTCTAAAAAGTTAATAATGGAGAAAAAAACCCACAATCACAAATGTGTCTTAGATCTATATCCTGACAGCAGCTGAAAGAAAAAAATCAATGTTAAAGATAAAGAATAGAATATTGTAGAATATTTAAATTAAACATGAGTTGCTAATAATCCTTTAAACTTCCTCTGATGTTAGATGAACAACTTAGGCCTTCAAAATTCATTTATATTGATTTTAGGCTAATGCTTTCTCTACTTAATTTAACAGAGATGCTATTGGAATATAGACTAATGAAAAAATTTGGAAATTTGATAGCTCATCATATTTGGCAAAAATCTCGTGTATAAGTGAACTCCAGGTTTCCTAAAACTGATTAGCCAATAATTCCTTCTTAACTCTCAATTTTTTTTTGTGGTACTGGAGATTGAACCCAGGGGCAATCTACGTCTGAGCTACACCCCCAGTCCTATTTTTTTTTTGAAACAGGGTCTCCCTGAGTTGATGAGGGCCTTGCTGAGTTGCTGAGGATGGCCTGGTACCTGCAATTCTCCTGTCTCAGCCTCCCAAGTACGGGAATTACAGGTGTGTACCACCATGCCCAGCTTCTTACAAAATTTAACAATTCAATTTTCAAATTTTGTTTAATGACTAGTGTGTGCATTTACTAATAGGCATTGAAAAGGAAATACAAAGAACATGTAGTATGTATACCCTAATGAATTTACAAGTCAAATGGAAGGCATGATATGCATTCAATATGAGATTCAGTGATGATATTGAATTGTATATGATAAAGGGCAAATGGAATTATTGACAGTAGGTATTGTGAAAGCTCAGTATACCAGTATTCAATAGAATAGTTGAAGAAAACCATGTAGTACAGAAATCTTGGGATCTTCCAAGACTTTTATGGTTTTGTTCATGATTATTGCTATTTTGTGTTTCAAAATGACTAAGAATTTCTGCAGTCTGTTGATATGAAATTATTTATTAACAAGTGAAATGCTTGTGTTAGGTTTTCTTTCATTCACAAACAGGAGAAATAATTATAATCCAAATGTAATTGGAGTGCCTTCATTTGTTTTTCAAATTACTTCTTTTCATTTTTATTATAATGAAAATATACTCGTAAAGACATTGAAGCACTGATATCCAAATTTAGTTACCCATCACATATGCATGTCCTTGAAATGCTTCAAAGCCACTAAATTAGTGAAATATCATATCTGTGTCATATCAAATAACGATGTGTTTTTCAAAGATATCCTTTAGCACAGTAGAAGATATATTTGTTTATTTATTAGCAGATGTGGACAAAGACTATAAGAAAAAAAGGGCATATATGAGTTGATTATACAACAAAATATCTAACCACTCTTATTTGAAGCATTAAAAAGATGAAAATAGTAGGTTGGTTTTGCCTAAAGTATAAAGATGTGTTATTTTATGTCTTAATGAAAGACATTGAAATATTGATAAGTTAAAAAATTCTCTTTTTTAGTTTTACCAGTATAGTTGATAAATACTATGTATGCTTTCTTTTTATTGTCAATCATCTTATGGGGAACATCTGCTTTTTGCCTACTAGTTAAAAAACACACTTCCCCAGGGGTTACTGATGCTCCTCAACTTCCAGCCATGGAGTTATGTTGGAGCTAGCAGCTGACATACTCTGTCACACTGCACAATTGGGCAGTTAGGAGTTGAAACCTGTTCCATGTCCTCCTCATGACAGTATGTTGGGGGACAGGGCAGCCACACATCGATTCATTCTAAACCCTTGGGAATAGAGATGGTGCAGAATTCAGATATGTCATGTAAAATTCCAGGGGTGTCTGGGAAGCACTCTGAAGGCAAACTCATTGAGAGTTCTATAGTGGCATGCATGAATACTCACACTGTAAAGGGATTAAAAAGAGTTATTAATGTCCTGATGTCCATTCAACTAAGCTTTGTTTCCAAATGAGTTTTGACACCAAACCTAGAAAAAAAATTGTTTGGGGAGCTCTTGGTATTTAAGAATTATAGAAAAGAACTGAGAACTGTGCTCTAGTCTAAGATACTATTGAAGAATAAATCCTCTCCAAATCTTAAAGATACAATTTAAAGAAACGTCTTCAGTGAAAATTTATAGTATAAGTATCTGATGCGTTGATTTCAGCCATTCTTGCCCCATCCAGAAGCTCTCCTCAATGCGTAAGTCCAGGAGAAAATTTGGCCAGCAGAATTGGACACACCTTGGTTTAAATTCTGGAGGAACATCAACTTCCTTTGACTTGGTTAAAAATGTCCTTTTAATTTGAGGGTGAAATATGTGTAAGATCTATCCAGTATCAAAAACATCCTTCTAAAAGAGAGGAGAGATCCATATTGTCTTAGACAGTCAAGTTTTATCTGTTCATTCCCTATGACAAAAATATCATAGATCTATTTTAATGCCGTTTAGAAAAGACATTTGGTTTAATAGTAACAAAATGTAGGAACTTAAATGTCTATCCATTTTGTGTTTTTACTTTTTTCAAGAAATAAAATTTCACACAACTTTAAGAAAGACAATAATGGTCACGCAGAGATGGATTGGAAACTTATGTTCCAAGTATGCAGGAAGAACATAGAGTTTTTTGTTAATGGTAGCTGAATCCATAAAATAATTTTTCTTAGTGATTATCATTCCTAAACATCAAAGTCATCATAATATCTAATATTTAATATGTATTTATTTATTTTGAGTCATGGCACTCTGCTAACACTTTGTATGAATTGTTTGTTTGATCTTTACAGCAATCCTGTGATATAACATTTATTTTATTTATTTATTCATTTATTTTTTGTGGTACTGGGGATTGAACCTCTGAGCTACACCTCCAAACCTATTGTATTTTTTTTTAATTTTGGAACAGGGTATCATTCAGTTGCAGAGGGACTAGCTAAGTAGCTGAGGCTGGCCTTGAACTTGTGATCCTCCTGTCTCATCCTCCCAAGTATTGGGATTACAGGTGTGTGCCACCATGCCTGGCTTAGCATTTATTTTAAAAGCAGAAAAATTGTGGTTTATGTCAAATAACCACCTAAAGTAGCATGTGGTATGGATTCCTAACCCTATTTAGAGGTCATGGAAAACTTTGTCTATGAGGTAAATATCTAAGTTGAGACTGAAACAGAAGTTAGTTGAGTGAGTAAATAAAAACAAAGCTGGGCATGGGACTGCATATCTATAAACCCAGTTACTCAGGAGACCCAAGACAGGAGGGCTGCAAGTTCCAGGCCTGCCTGAGCAATTTAGTAAGACTCTATCTCAAAAGAAAATGAACAGAAGCCTGGTATGGTAGCGCATGCCTGTAATCCCAGTACTTGGGAGGCTGAGACAGGAGGATCGCAGTTTCGAGGACAGCCTCAGCAAGTAGTGAGACTCTCACCAACCTAGTGATACTTGTTTCCAAATAAGAAATAAAATCGGGCTAGAGTTATAGCTCGAAGATAGAATGCCTCTGGGTTCAATACCCAGTACCACAAAAGAAAAGAAAAAAGAAAAGAAAAGAAAAGAAAAGAAAAGAAAAGAAAAGAAAAGAAAAGAAAATGAACAAGCTAGGGATGTAGCTCAGTGATAGAGCATTTGCATATGCAAAAGCCCAAAGAATAGATTCAAGAATAATCACATGATTGAGGAATAGAAAATAATTTAAAAGATATAGGACTTGGGGACAGTTATTGCAACAGAGGCAAGAAGAGATTCTAGAGAATAATAGCAGGGTATAAATACTAAGGAGTTTGATATTATCCTGAAAGCCATCAGGAGCCATTGGAATGTTTATTCTAAGGCACAAATGATTGTATTTTGAGTTTAATTTATCTTTCTGGTTGTATTATTTTAAAAAACAGAGTTGGGAGAGGGGGAGCAAAAGAGCAGACAAGAAACTCAAACCCATTTAGAAGGGTGAGAGATTAGTGGTATATAATTACGGTGGTGGGTAAAATTGGAAAACTAGAGATTTTTATGTTGTAGAATGTATAGAAGCCAATGGTTTGATGATTTATTGGTTGCATGGGTTAATACAGGAGAGGGCGAGAAATTAAATATTTAAATATGGGCCACAGTACAGATGGCAGTGCCATTTACTGAGCTGGTGGAAAGGGGTGCAGAGCAGCAATTGGGATGAAGATAAGATGGCCCTTCAAATAGGAAAATCAGCTTACATTTGTTAAAATGGATATGTGTTAGCATATATAAGAATATATATAGTATACACATAAAATTCAAAGAAGCATTTTGATTGTTTTAACAGCACCTTGTTGAGCATTACACATATAAATCCTTTGGTTTTTAAAATCACCATTTCTTCATGTTAAATAATGCCATTAAGTTTAAGGGATAGATTAGTTATAAGAAATGTAAGAGCAAAAAAAAATAATAAGTTGCAAAACAGCAAGACAGAAACAAAAGTAAATATTTACCTACTGGGAAATAAACAGATTAAATATGATAGGTGCAAACAGGAAGCAAAAATGCATAGATTATATAAGGTCATAGCAGGAACTGTAAGTCAGCAGTCCAACTAATACTTAGTCCATGGAAGCACAGAAAAGTGTTTAAAGATCCAGGTTTGAATTCTCAAGCTCACCCTCCAGCTATTTAAGGGAAAACAAGTTACTAGACCATTATACAAAAACTGAAGCTGGAATCTAAGAGCTGTGTTTAAAGTTTAAATACAGGTTATATTGCCTAGATTTTGACTTAGAAATAAAATAAATTTATATTATACAAGTATGGCCCATGTGATGATTTCCTTTTCCCCAAACATCCTTGTTTTTCTTGAAAACTGGATAAAACTGACAAACTGTAGATAGACCAATTTAAAAAAATAAGATATGACTCAAATTAAAAAATCATAAATTAAAGAGAAGAGAGTACAACTGATGCCACAAAATTTTTAAAAACCATAAGAGACTTCTATGAACAATTATATGCCAACAAACTGGATAACCTTGAAGAAATAAATATGCCCTTAAAACATACAAACATAACAAAACTGAATCATGAATAAATTAAAAACCTGAATAGAGCTATAACTGGTATGGAGACAGTATCAGAAATAAAAAACCTCCGGGCAGCCCCTGCGCCACCTCGGCGGGCCCCGTGCACCAGGTACCAGACCACCGGCGTCCCCGCACGTGCCAGCCCGGCAGCCCCTGCGCCACCTCGGCGGCCCCGTGTGCCAGGTACCAGACCCCCGGCATCCCCTCGCGCGCAGCCTGGCAGCCCCTGCACCACCTGGGCGGCCCCGTGTGCCAGGTACCAGACCCCCAGCGTCCCCGCGCGTGCCACCCCGGCAGTCCCTGCGCCACCTGGGCAGACCGTGCGCCAGGTACCAGACTCCCAGTGTCCCCGCGCGCCACTCCGGCAGCCTCTGCGCCACCACGGCGGCCCCTGCGCCAGGTACCAGACCCCGGCCTCTCCGCCCGTCACCTTGACATCCTCTACGCCTGCCCCGGGCCTCGGATCCCCCCACACTGTGTCACCTCGGCAGACTCTGCACCCGCCCCAGGCCTCCACGCCAACCCAGCAGCCTCCACGCCACCTCAGCAGCCTCAGCATCACCTCGGCGGCCTCTGCGCCTGCCCCAAGCCTTGGCCTCACCTCGGCAGCCTCTGCTCCAGGCCTCGGCGTAACCCTGAAAGCCTCTGTGCCACCTTGGCGGCCCCTGCACCAGGAGCCTCTGTGCTACGCTTCAGAGCCTGGATACCCTCCGGCGCCACCACCCAAGACCCGCGCCACTCTGGGTTGTCACTGAGTCAGGACACCCCCCGGCGCTGACACCTGAGATCTAGGAGCACAAGCTCCCCTCTGGGACCCACGCGCGATCCTCTGTGCCACGCCACAGAACCTGTGCACCCTTAGGCACCCCTACTCGATACCTGGAGCCCGCACCCCCCACGGGCCTGTTGTAATCCTCAGCACAGCGCATCAGAGCCGGTGGACCCTCCGGCGACATTGCCCAAGTCCCGGAACACGTGTGCATCCCTAGGGGCCCGGGCGACCCCCAGCACCTGTGCCTCCGAAACAGGGCACCTTCTGGTACCATCACCCATGCATCAGTACCCGCACCCAACACCGCGCCTCGAAGTGCTCCTCATGTGACAACACCTGAGCTCCGGACCCTGCG
>PVJS01051279.1:0-14035 GCA_004027185.1 Glis glis | reverse complement strand
AGAGAGAGAGAGAGAGAGAGAGAGAGAGAGAGAGAGAGGGAGAGAGAGAGAGAGAGAGAGAGGGAGAGAGAGACAGGGAGAGAGAGCGAGAGACAGGGAGGGAGGGAAGGAGAGAGAACGCTCACACACGCGTGCATGCGAGACCTGAGGCTGGTCTTGAACCCGGATCCTCCCGTCTCCACCTCCCAAAGTACTGGGATTACAAGCATGCGCCACCACGCCCGGCTATTATTAACTACTTTTTTATTCAAGACTCCTCCAGTTACAAGTGATAGAATACTGACTCAGGCTTAAAATGGGCCAACATGGTGATGAACTCTAGAGGTATTTCAGTTTTAGGAATAATGCAGGCAAAGTAATGCTGTTAAAGCACTGGGTTTTTCATTATTTGAAATCCATTTGTCTCTGTTTGGTTTAATTCTGCATGCCTGCTCTTTCTCAGTTGTAGGCATAATGGATTGTACCCTTCCTACTTAATAAATCTTGAAAAATAAATGTGGGATAGCAGAGCAATAAATTCCCATTAAGTTCTCTAACTGACCCAGTTATCTTGGATCCCATCTTAACTTCAGAACCTACAGTACCCTAATTGGTGAAATATATGTTATATGCCCATCTCTGTGGTTGGGGGTGTAGGCTAGCTTCATATGATCTATATGAAATGAGTTCCCATGAAAGAAGGGCTCGCTTAAGGGAGAATATTAAGGCTAGGAGCATAGATCAGCACTTGCTCCACAAAAAAAAAGATGGTGATGGGGGTATTGAAACAAAGATAATCAAAAAGTTCATTAAAGCATCTTCATTTGCTACTCTTCCAGGGTATCAATGCCTATTTTTGCCTTTAGTTCTGTCATGCTTCATGCTTTGGGGTCCTCTTATTAGGTGAGTATACTGACTTTTTATAGATGGCACTGGGGATTGAACGCAGGGCCATTCTACCTCCAAGCTGTACCTCCAGCCCTTTTTAATTTTTGTTTTGAAAAAGGGTCTTGCTAGGTTACTGAGAGTCTCACTAAATTGCTGAGGCTGGTCTTGAATCTCTGATCCTCCTGTCTCAAGTACTGGGATTACAGGCACCTGGCTCTGAGTTTTTATTATTTTAAAATGTCCTTCTTTGTCTCTAATAATAATTTTGTTTTAGAGTCCATTTTGTCTGATACCAGTATGGGTAAAGAATGGGGTCAGGAAGCCAAAACAATATAACTTCATGATGGACTAGACTTTGGGAATATTTAAATTAAACAAATTTCAAAATTTGAAGTTTTGCTGACAAGGTAAGGTTGTATACCAAGATTGAGAAAGGGAAGGAACAATAAGTATGAGAATTAAAGAGAATGAGTTTGTTTGGGTATAGTACAAGAATTTAATTGCTCATGTGTCACTTTTTTTTTCTTTTGGATCATGGGTCATGGACCCCTCTGCTTTCTATCCTTGGATTGTCTTTCTCTTCTTTTCCCAACAAACTCCTGGCTAAGCCTATTTGCTTCTCAGCTCTCAGTTCAGGCATCACCAGAAGGCCTTTTCTAAGGACTCTTGATTTTCTGTGCAATTTCTTCTTTTTACCCCAGGGCAGCCCTTGCTGGGTTGCATTTTATAGTAGCCTATTCTACAAAGATAAATATTACTTCTTGTTTACTATTTTATCCTTAGTAGATAGCATACTACATGGAGATTCAACAAATCCTTTTAAATGAACAATTAAATATATTTAGCCACAAGGAAAGAATGATCTCTCTCACTGCCTAGTTTACATTCCTAGATTACCCACATATTGAATGGATTGACTCTTGTTCAAAACTGAGCCCTAAGACAGTTTCATTTAAAGATTAATAGGTGTGTTCAAAGTAGATGTCTGGAAGAAAAGGTAAGAAGGTTTCCCTGGTGAAACCCTTATCAACTAAATTCTTTTCTGGAATTAAAATTCCATTCAATTAAAATTCATCTCGAAGATGCCCAATAACATAAATTAAGTTGGTTTTGGAAAGATTGGCTAAGGGATAATGCCATTAGTTGAGTTTGGTATGCATGAGGCCATATTTCAATTACAGAGCATATTTCATTAAATCTAAGATAATGTTCATTGTAATATGCATCATCATTTTATGCACCCTCAAAAAAGAAAAGTAAAACCTGCTGATTATACCATAACATAGTGATGAAGAAATATCAATTGGAAGACATACTTCAATTTCAGAGACATTAAAATGTGAAAAAGATACATGTTATAAGCTCAAGTACATTAGACAAGGCAGAATTACAGAATGTGGAGGCATCTAAGACTTCATCTATTCCAGGATTCATCAATTTATAAACTAAGAACCAAAGACTTGAAGCAAACACAAGTTCACAGATACTGAGCAAGTCAATCAACCTTAGAGACCAGATGGGCTGGTTTGTTTCATTGTTAACATTTCATAATTCTATATGCTAATATTAATGTTAAAAAACAAACCCAGGGGGATATATGTCACCATCGAATGATAAATGTCTTCTTACCCTAGTGATAACTATCTCAACAAAAATGTTACTTCAATTTTGCTATGCTCAAATGCCTGAATCCTTGCATCTACTCCCAGTGAACCAAGGGTTTACCTAGAGAGACTCGAATCCAGTTTTTAGCAGTTAAGGGAATACCTAATGAGATCTATGTATACCTCATGGTATATGTGACTTTTTCCCCCCTCCTCTACTTGAAAAGCCTTCATTTAATCAAAGGCCATTTTCATGGCATTAGATATTCAATATTTCATAGGAAAAAGAAATCACTATTTCCTCTGACAATTTTAATCTTGGTTTTCTTCAGTAAATTTAGCTTCCTTGATACACAATGCTGTATGTCTTGTTTTAAAAGCCACTTACTCCCTTTCTTTTCTCTTCATTTTCTCCTTCCCTTAACACCACAATTGAAAAACTCCCCCTCAACTCCACCTCCTCTCAAATTCCCCTGCCTCCCTGGAACCTCATGCCCTCTTTTCATTACTTTGCTAATAACAAAAGCATCTTCATTTTCTCTGGAACTCATGCAGAAGAAACATTTTAAGTTCAACTAAATAATTATCCACCTACTTTATATTTCCTCCCAAGGAAAAAAAAAATCCTGATTGACTGAAAAATCACCAGGTGGTTGTCACCAGAATTGTTAATGTGAAACCTTCCTTACAATCTTCCTGCGTCAGCTTTCTGTTTTTGATGTGGGAAGTGGCAAAATTAAGGGAATTTGTGGGTTGCGCTAGAAAATGCCACCAGATAAAGGAAGGTACACTTAATTGAGCTAGTCATCGCAAATGCACTCAGTCTATGACTGACATTCCAAAGAGAACCACAGAGCATGAGGGGCCTGTGGTTATCTTTCAGCCTGCCACCAACTCTTACAGCAGGCCTGTCAGGTCCCTGGGGGGAATGTGCTCAAAGCAAGATTCACAGCTCTGGCAACAGTTGGGAGGGCGGTCAGGGACTGTCCGCTAATGAATGAGTCACTCCAGCAAGTAAAGACAAAGTCTTTCTCAGTAGACCCAAATCCCAGTCACTTTATCATCTTCATTTTGTAGGAAAACTCTTTTTGCTCGGAATGCATGAGAGGAAATTATGATTTTATTGGCAAAGGTATCTGACAAAACAACCAAATGCTAATTAATTATTCTTGCCTGTAAACACACACACACACACACACACACACACACACACACGAAACCAATTTTTAACTAGCAAGAAGCCTTTTCTGCAGTTACACTTGGCCCTTGAGCAAAACTGTGATTTAGCAGAACTTGATTTGCTGTGCTTTATCTTTTATTAATGCCGTCTTCCTTCCCTTATCCTCACCCAAGTGTCTTGTTTCTGTTGTCTCTGACAGCTTTAAACTCCTCCCTATTAACTTGTTAACTAAGAGGTAAGTGTCTTAGTCTGTTTGGGCTGCTATAACAAAATATTCTGGACTGGTTTGTAAAGAACAGAAATCTGCTTCTCACAATTCTGGAGACTGCAGAGTCTAAGATCATGATGTTAGTCTAAGATCCTCTGTGTGGTGAGGGCTCTGCTCTAAAGATGGTGCCCTGTCGCTGTGTCCTCACATAGAAGGAGCAGTGGGGTGCTCCCTTCAACCTCTTTTATAAGGGCACCAGTCCCACTCTCAGATTTAATCACTCCTACCTCTTAATGACATTGTACTGAGTTTTAAGTTCTACCATATGAATTTCGGGAGAACCCCAACATTGAACCCACAGCAGTCGATGTTGGAAAAGTGCTTCCTATGAGAGGTCTTTATAGAGACACTGAGAGGATCTTGAAAGGCTGAGATAATTCAATGGGAAATATGAAGTTGGTAATGGGGATTTAAAAACGATGTCATTCTTTCTTGACTTTCTCAGCAATCTAGGAAAATCCACTTGAGATTCCATTGAGAGGGCCACTTAAGATGCCAGTGGACATTATCCATAAACCTTTCAAAAAATATGGGGGCTAGAAAAGGTCATCATCAAATGTTCATCTCAAACCATCTCCACATTTTATAAAATTGGAAACTGAGGCCCAGAGAGGCAAGAGAGTTATTGCCATAGGCAATACCTATATCCACATCAGATCCCAGGTTAGTAGTTTCCAGAAATCCCATCTTGGGAAAACTAACACTGCTTAGAGGCCTTGAATTTTGGGCACTTGGCCAGCTAAATAAATGAGTATATGTCATCTGAGAAGGATGGAGGAAAAGGTCTAGTTTATGGACCCCCAGGTTTGAAAGGATACTTAAACTCAACCAGTTTATTTCTCTCATTAAGTCAATGGTGGCTTAAAGGGAGTCTTTCAACTTTTTCATTCCTTGGAAGAGAGGACATGCTGCTATTTTTGTGTTAGGAAAAGACTTAAAATGGAGTGTCATTCATCTAATGAGGTTCTTCCTGGCTTCTTACTAGAATAGCAACCACCACACCAACATGGCCAGCCCAAGCACCCCTTACCTTTGAGCTGTGTTGAAAATATGCACAAGGCAAATAAAAGAAAATATACAAATCACGAAGACCTCTTCTCTCTCTCTCTTTCTATATATTGTAGTCATACATTGGTAGGGGCATATTAGCATTATGTGACAGCATTGAGACAGTGGATGATCTGCCAAATTTTCTTTTGTTCTTTATGGAAACCCCCGATTCCTTTTAAAAAAAATCACATTTTCAAAATAATATGCCTTTAAACCACAGGATGGAAAATTGAGGCAGACCAAACAATTTGGAGTACCCTGACCACCTACCAGTTTGAAGAACTATAAAGAGGTCCTTGCTTTTTTTCTATTTCTTTCTTTTTTATTCTAACTTGGCTTTCCAAGTGCCAGCCTGCCCCTTATTGCTATTCTCACCTGACTTTCAAATAATCCCTGCTAGAGTGTTAATTGAAAAGTAAGGTATTAACTGATTATAGCTGAGTATGATCCCTCCTACGGTGATTTTTATTTTCATAGGGGACTCGTAAAGGTTGATGTGGGTAGCAGAGAGTGAAGGCTCAGGGGTGACCTTCAGAGGGCTATAGCTGACTCCAACACCTGATGAAGCAAATAAAGAATATTTGTTATGCAGCCTCGGAAAGGTTGGCAAAACCTTGCTTCAGGCCCTGTTTAAACATCCAGGGTCTGTTGACTACTTTTGGAGCTGAGCCGCAATAAAACCTCTTACTTTCCTGACCCAAGAGGAAATATTTTATAAATAATAGTGTAGAGAATTATTTGGTCAATATTTAGACCTGAAATACCCCGAAGAGCGAGGAAGCTAAGGAAAAAATAGATTTGGAGAAAGTACAAAGGCCAAAACCAATCAATAAAATGCTTAATAGGGTAAACAAAAGAAACTTTTCAAGTGTCCAGGCATAAATGTCAAGAGTATTTCAATAAAACCCAAAAGGCTTGAAGCTGAAGCTGGTGTGTGGAAATAAAAAAGAGAGAAAAAAGAAATACAGAAGATTCCCAAAGAGAAGACGGGCGTTCGGGACATGTGTCTCTATTTACCAAATAATTGCTCTAC
The DNA here is from genome assembly GCA_004027185.1 of Glis glis. Lineage (NCBI taxonomy): Eukaryota > Metazoa > Chordata > Mammalia > Rodentia > Gliridae > Glis > Glis glis. The sequence continues at coordinate 8,033 of PVJS01051279.1, read as the reverse complement.
CACCTTTCTGTTGATATTAGCAATCACTTTGCCTGATAAAAAAATGATGTCAATCCTAATAAGAGAGTCATCCCCGAGTCAGGTGTTTAAGCCAGCAAAAACTCGTCACTATTCAGTGCAAATCCAACTGCACAGTAGTGGCTTGTACTCATTATTGTGCATGCTCGTCTATTGATATTTATGTAAAAGGAATATTCCAGAACCCAGCTCAGGTGATGCCAGCGCAGCAGCTCCTGGGCAGGCCCAGGAATCTGCATTTTATGAGCATGCCAGGTGATTCTAAGGTGTACAACAGACCACAGGGATACCAGCTTTGGTAGGCTGTGGTTTGTAACCAATGCTTGTACCTCTCCTGACAGCCTCTCAAACTGCCTTTTGCTCCAGCCATTGTTGGAGAACCCAGCTTTGCTTAATTAAAACCTGTGAGTCCTCCTTGGTAGCACCAAACACCTGGATTTCTTTCTTTTTTTTTTTTTTTTGCGGTACCGGGAATTGAACCCAGGGGCGTTTTACCTCCGAGCTACACTCCCGGCCCCATTTTTTTATACTTTATTTTGAAACCGGGTCTCACGAAGTTGCGAGGGCTTCACTAAGTAGCTGAGGCTGGCCACGAACCTGGATCCTCCGGTCTCCACCTCCCAAGTACTGGGATTACAAGCGTGCGCCACCACACCTAGCAAACACCTGGCTTTCTGTCCAGGTGGGTCCCCTCTGTTGCTGATGTGTGTGAGGCCTGTAAGACCCCACTCTTTTCGTACACAGGCACAGCCCTGGACATGTGAGGGAGCTAATATTCCAAGGGGGCCTCCAGCCAATGGAGGCAGGAACTAGTAGGTGATGCTCCAGCTTTTACTTTCAGAAGCTCATTCTATAGAATTCCTTCACAGGGCAGTAAATGAACCCCAGTTGCCCATAGCTTTATTCACTTGCAGATCTTCAAATATACAATTTTATGTTCAGTTAAGATGGAAGAGAGCATCAGGTTTGAAGATAAGCCTACGTACTGTGGAGGCAGGTTGCTAAATTATTGCACCAAATGAGTAGAGTTTTTTTCTTCTTCTTCACCAAGTCACAGGATAACCAGCTATGTAACATGCCCTTCTGTTGATTCTCCCTTTCCTCTCTTCTCTTCCCAGTGCCCAACCCTATTGCCCGGGATCCTATCCAAAAGCAAACTACTTACACATGAGCTCTTGTCACAGACCCTGGTTTCTGGGGACAAGCCAAGCTGAAGGAAAGTCCTATGAAGGACTGCTTGGAGAACTAGGCCTGAAAACTGCAAAGAAGAAGATAAAGGGGGACAGGAAGAGCATCTTGGTGCTTCTTAATTCAGAACCCCACTTTGATTTGTTTTGTGTAGTATTCTACTTTCCTTAAAAATTAAAGTTATAGAGCTAAAGCCATTTGACAATAACCAATCTAAGAAAAAAATTCAAATCTTACAGCAGAGCCTGAATTTCACTACTCAAATACCCTGAAGTATATAATACCCCAAACATTGGTTCGCTTGTCTACATGATAGGGTTGTCGAGAGAACAACACAGGATTATTAGCTCATACTATAACATAAAATTAGCAGGAACAGGCTGTGTGGCACAGATACAATCCCTCTATCTATACAGTTGCCCTTTGGCTCTTGTTTAACCACATGAGTTTGTTCATACTAAGAAAGAGTTGGACACAATTCAGAAAACACTAGAATTGTTGGTTAGAAATCTTGTGATATACCCTGCACAGGAGTCAACTCGAGATGGATCAAAGACCTGGAAATTAGACCAGAGACATTGAAGCTACTAGAGGAGAGCATAAGTCCAACACTCCAACATATAGGCACAGGTAGAAATGTCCTCAACAAGACCCCCATAACTCAGAAAATTAAAACAAGAATTAATAAATGGGATGGCATTAAACTAACAAGTTTCTGCTCATCAAAGGAAACCATCAAGAGTCTAAAGAGAAAGCCTACAGAATGGGAGAGGATCATTGCCAGTTATCCCTTTGATAGAGGACTAATATCTAGAATACACAAAGAACTTAAGAGACTTAACACTAAAAAAAAATAACCCAATCAAGAAATGGGCAATTGAACTAAATAGACACTTCACAAAAGAAGAGATACAAATGGCCAATAAATACATGAAAAAATATGCAACATCATTAGCAATCAGGGAGATGCAAATCAAAACTACACTGAGATTCCATCTAACCCCAATCAGAATGGCAATTATCAAGAAGTCAAAAAACAATAAATGTTGGTGAGGATGTGAGGAAATAGGAACTCTTCTATACTGTTAGTGGGAGTACAAATTAGTTCAGCTGCTATGAAGATCAGTATGGAGATTCCTCAGAAAACTGGGAATGGATCCACCATATGATCTAGCTATACCACTCCTGGTTATCTTTCCAAAGGGATTGAAACCAGAGAACTACAATAATATATGCATACCCATGTTCATAGCAGCACAGTTCACAATAGCCAAATTATGGAACCAACCTAGGTATCCATCAACAGATGAATGGATTACAAAATTATGGGATATACACACAATGGAATTCTACTCAGCAATAAAGAAGAATGAAATTATGTCATTTTCAAGAAAAGGGAAGGACCTGGAGAATATCATGTTAACTGAGATTAGCCAGTAACAGAAAGTGAAAGTTCATATATTTTCTCTAATATGCAGAAGCTAGGGAGTAATTGGGATACCAGAGGGACTCCAGATAATGGAGGAGAAACCTCAGTGGAGCCAGGGAGGTGGTCTAGGGTAAGGGGAGGAGGGAGAGTGAGGATCATTGAAGGAATTACTACCATCGGCTTTGTGTACATATGTGAAAATACCAATGTCATTCTCAGTACCCTGTATGCTGAAGGGGGGATGAGAAGGGGAATCAGGGGTACACCAAGTACTGTGTGTATGTATGTCACTGTCAACATGATTTACATTATGATGTGAGACTATAACGCACCAATAAAAGCATATTAAAAATAAAAAAGAACTATGAAAATAGCAAACAAAAGTGACTTTAGATAACTGAGGAGAGTGATCAGTAGAATACTGGAAGGGTATAGGGGGAGGGAGGTGGGGAGAGGAAAGGGTAGAACCGATGAAAGAAACAGTTCAAATTATGTTGTGCCCATGCATGAAGGTATCACTATCTATCTAGCTGTTATGTATGGGGAGGGGTGGGTAGTGGGATGGGACCCACCAAGACCTGTGTGTTTGTTGGTTTGCATCACTTTGAAGCTCACTATGATGTATAATTACAATGCACCAATGAGAATATAAAAAGACATACAAAAAGAAATCTTGTGATGTTACTACAAAATGTGGCTCCATTAGTTGAAGTTGCATCAATGAAAGTCCATAGTTTCAAGAAAGAAAAGTACAAGGAGTGGAAGGAAAAAAGAAGGGAAGGAAAATAATTTCTCAACAAAAAAGAAGCATGATTAGATAACTTCTATGAGCCCAGTGATACTGTATTTTATTCTGTGTTATTCTGTATTTTCCCTCTGTTTCTTTCTCAGGTTACCTGGCGCTCAGCTACCACCCATGTATTTTCCTCACTGTAATACTAAACATTCCTTTTGGTACTTCCATAGTTTTTAATGACACCAAAGTACAAGATAAGAATAAAAGCTTTGCCTGTTATACCAGAACTGAAACACCTTGTTACCAGACTCACAGACTCCTTCATTTGCTCCCAAATGGAGCAAAACAGAACCAAGATGAAGTCATTGTGCCTCATGCACCACACCCATATGTTCAAATATTTTTCACCTAAGTACAGCATACATAGAAAGATGTGGGACAATCATAAATGCACAGCCTGAGGAATTCTCAAAGAATAGATTCTCCCATGTAACAAACACACAGATCACAAAATTGATAAATAAATAACTTTATGCTACTCTGAGTCATTACTTCTACCCAAAAAAGAACTGATATGCTGACATCTCTTACCATCAACTTATTTTGCTCTGAAGATGTATAAATAGAATTGAAATTTGTACTCAGTTGTATCTGGTTTCTTTCATTCAGTATTGTAAGATCCATCCATATTGTTACTTAGATCAGTGGTTAATTTTCATTGCTGTATATAATATTTGCTTGCACAAATATAAGACAACTGATTTATTCATTCTATTGAGTCTCCATTCTATTCACTCCATTTGGGTTGTTTCCAGATTTTGCCTGTCTCAAAGATGTTGTTTTGAATATTCTTGTATGCATCTTTCGGTACACCACCTTTGCATTATTTTGGGAAATGGATGTAAAGCGAGGCCCTGGGTACATATGTTCAGCTGTGTACCAAAATGGTTTCTGAAAGGGTTGGAAGTTAACAAGATGATTTAAATTATATATATATAATATATATATATATATATATATATATATATATATATTATATATATATATATATATATTAATATGCAGGGTCAAGTACAGCCAAGACATTCTGGGGGGAAGAAAACCCCACTACTCTCAATGTGAAAAAACTAAGACTACCAAGCATGACTTGTTATAAAACTATAGTAATTAAGGCAGCATGCTGCCATAGCCAAATATACAATGACATGCATATACCAAAGCCAAGAAATGCATATGTATGAATACTTGATTTACAGTACATGTTGACAACTTTGGAAAAAATCGTTTCAATACAGAGTATATCCATCTGGATATAGAAATAGATTTGGATCCCTGTCTCACACCATACATAAAAGCAATGCCATAGTCTACTTGAGGCTGGTAGTCTTTACCAGGTATACAGTTCATCAGAAATAAATGAAGTTCTAAAGCCTAGTCAGTTGTAAACCTATTTTTCGTTTGTGTTGTGATTCAGAATAGTACCTCAGATAATCTTCTTTAATGATATTAAGATTAAATCTTTATTATACTTTGAAAAGCTCACTTCCTTCTCCTCCTCTTCCCCATTGCTCCTCTCTCTTTCCTCTTTCTACTCTCCCTTTACTTCTCACCCTCCCATCATTTGCTCTTTCATTTACCTAACAGCAGATACCAGGCATTAAGGGGTTATAAGTCAGCAGCCCACATGCCAAATATGACCTGCAGAATTATTTAAAAATACATCCTGCTTTAAAAAAATCCTTCTACTAACATGATTGTGAGATTTTACAAAAAAAAATCCAATTATGGGGCATCTCTTGAAAATCTAGCATCTCTGGCTACCATGGGCCAACAGTATTTCATGGCAACAGTCTGCAGGATTTTGTAAAACACTGGCCTGCTTATGACAGGGCCCTGCACAGGCTCAACTTCATCCTTACTGGTACATACACCTGCCTGACTCCTGTAGAAATTTGCATTTAAGATTCCTATTACCATAAAATTTTGAATAGAGTAGTTAGGCATAAAATATAATCCCAAAATTATAGATGCAAAAATGTCAATATTGTTTTCTATTTATCTACAGTTTTCAGTGTCCTACATATGGCAGCCAGAAAGATTTCCTTCTTCTTCTTCTTTCCTTTATGGGCATAAATCTCTTCTTGTTTTCACAGGAACATCAGCTCAAATTTGCAGACACTGTGCGCTGCAGATAAAATTGTTGCACTTAAAACCATATGTCACACTGAACTGTTCAAGAGGCATCAAGCCTTTCTCACTTGCAGATCTTTAAAGATATAATTTTATGCTCAGTTAAGATGGAAAAGAGCATTAGGTTTGAGGATAAACCTATTTGCTGTAGAGACATTTCACTAAATTATTTTACCAGATTGCTAGGTAGAGTGACATTAGTATAGTATGTTAAAAGACAACTTTTTAAACTTAACATCTGTCTTCCCTTATATCTATCGGCTACTAGGAATTATCACCCTGATAGCAATAGGATAGGTCAAGATACAATAGGTCCCGGCCCCTGTTCATTTACACATTTATAGTCACTTTTTTAAGAATCTGTAGTAAAAATCTCAATTTATCAGGTAGATATGAATAGTTTAACATTTTATGGGGATTTTTGCTCTATTTCAGGCCATCATGATATTAGAGTTATAGAAAGGCATAAGCTCTATTACCATATCATAGAGGTAAAAAATGATCAGCTTGAGTTGTACAAAATAAGTAGTTTGGTAACAGTGAACAGTCCTTCAGGACTAAGAGGCATTGCACTATTATCTGTTCTCCAATCCCATATGCATAACTTGGCCATTCTTTTCAGAAAGGGAAACACATAATAGGAGTATATGTTTTGTTTTAAGAAAATATGCACATCTTAGTCCAAACACAATTTCAATAACAACCAAACTAAATTCAGATCTCAGCCTTGCAAAATTGGCTTCATTCAGCAGTCTAATGTGTGTATCGATATATACAATTTTTTCTTCTTCAAGTGAATATTAAAAGACAAGTAAGAAATAAAGATAATTAGAAGCAACCATAGGGAATACCAGTGAAAACTTCCCTGGCTCAGAGGTGACCAGAACCCAGTACCACTTAACCAATCTAAGTCTTGCAATAATGACATCAACATCGTAACATTCCACATAAAATATTTACAATGGGAGCAGGTAAACAGAATGGTCAGTTTGGAGTATACACACACACATCCAACATAAGCTAATTTCTCACTTAGAAGTGTCAGAACCACAAATGGCCCCCGTTACCATGAAGATACAACCACTTTCAGGACTAAGACCTCATTTCCAGCTTCCCGTTGTGCCCAGCTCTCTTTGCTCCCACCTCCAGCCCATTTCCTCTCCTCTGTCCTGCCCCAGTTTATTTTGAGCTCCAAGGACAAAAAGAAAGTGTGACATCTATGTTGTCCTCCCACCTCTGCTTCTCCTGTTGTCCCAGTGTGCTGGATGAAAAGGAAAAAATGAGGTGATCCTGAAGATGTGAACTGTGGTACAGAAACAAGATACATAAAGAAGATAATTTTCATAAGCTTCTTAAAGTCTAGTATCAGTCACTCTTCCCTTTAGGTATACTTGGCTCTGATCCTGTTCCTCAAAACTCCCCGGAGTTCCCAAACATATTTAAACACTCAGCTCAATTTCCCTCTCTTGGGTCAGGGCATCTATCTTAAAAACAAATCTTTCATACACAATGACCATATGTCCTTCTCTAGCATCAATAGGTCTCCATCAGCTACTTCTCCTTCTTGATCTAAAAGTTCCCATGAATTCTTCTGAATTTACAGCCTTGCTTTACAATCTTCAGATGCCCAATCAATAAATACTTGACAAGTTTCAATCACATATATCCTATGAAAATTGCCTCTTATATTGGCACTACACTAAATCCAAAAATAAAATCCCCAATAAACCAATTGTCAAACATTTGACATTTTCTTTGGGATCATTCATGTGGTTGGGGGATTTGTGTAGTGTTATAAAGTAGTGCCCCTACAAGTTGATGGCGTTTGGCTTTGTAGGATACCTAAAGCTGCACAGCATATCTCTGATTTGACCCTAGTTTTTCCTGTCTTCCCAAGCACTGGCTTGAATTTCCTTGCAGTCAAATGTTAAGTGTGTCTATGTGTGCACAGATAGAGAGACAATAATATGAATCCATCCAGTTCTCTTTTCTATAGATACATAATAATTTAAATTCCTCTTCCTTTTCTGTATTTCCCAAATCTATATATCTTCCTCTTCATTCTTTTCAAAATTAGCATTGCTACTTGGGCTGTACATTTTAAAATTTTTTAATCAGCTACCAAAACCAAACAAAGACAGCTCAAGAAAAGAAAACTACAGACCTATATCGTTGATGAACTGAGACGCAAAACTTCTAAACAAAATACTAGCAACACGCATTCAAAACCACATCACGAAAATCATGGCCAAGACGGGTTCATCCCAGGAACACAAGGCTGGTTCAACATACGAAAAACAATCCATGTAATCCACCACATAAACAGAACTAAAGACAAAAATCACATGATCATTTCAATAGATGCTGAAAAAGCATTTGACAAAATCCAACACCCATTCATGATAAGAACACTGTAGAGAATTGGAATAGAAGGAACATACCTCAACATCATAAAGGCAATATACAATAGGC
>PVJS01051278.1:0-14032 GCA_004027185.1 Glis glis | reverse complement strand
GAAGGGGGAGGGCAAGAAAGAAGGGAATTAATGGAATTACTATCATAAACAATATGTACATGTGAAAATATACCAACATCATTCTTGGTACTTCATACGGGTGGGGGGAGGCGGGGGGGCACTAAGAGCTGTGTGCATATATGTTAACATCAAATAGATATTCATTGCAATGTAAGACTCCAATGCACCAATAAAAGCATGTTAAAAAAATAAATAACATCTATAAAGAACAAAAAAAAGTCACTATCTGTAAGTAGAAGTTATTGGGGTATTATACATAGAAATCTTTAAGATTGTATCCATCTCCAACTGCATGAAATGTACATGATAACTGTGGTTGTGACTGGATGTAATACTGAGAGGAAATGAGAAAGTAGAAAAGACAATAAAATGCCTGGAGATATTTTTCCTGCAATATGATTATCTCTTGGGGATGGGCTTTGTGAACCCATATGATTCTGGTCTGTGTTCCTAACCTATGACTTCAGCCTTGGATTTAAGGGGGCTCCCACTAAACAGAAGGATGAGATGCCCCAACAAACCTGTGAGTTCCTCTGTCTTGTGAAAAGAGATGATGTTCTGTGTAGGAATGAGCAAGATTCCTGCACTCCCCAGGGAGTGAGTGGAACAAACTGTTAGAATGACCTGTTCATGCTCAGATTGACATTGTGCTAAGGAAGCTTGAAGGATTCAACTGTGGCTTACCTCTATATGCTGATGACTGCCACATTTATTTATCTTTCCCTATCCTCTCTTTCATTCCCAACTAGTTCCTTTCCAGTAAAGGGCACCATTATTCAATCACTTTATTGACGCAGAGCATGAGAGTAACATATTTCTCTTCCCCCATGCACTCCTACATTTGATAACTAAATCTTGTATCTTATGAGGCCAACATTTATCTACAACTCTCCATCTTCATTGTCAGGCTTCTTTTTCAAATTGACCTCTTTAGTGCCACTGTGAGGGTTATTTTTATGTGTCAACTTGAGGCTATGGTGCCTAGTTGTTTGGTACAACCTCAGTCAATATGTGCCTATGAAGGTATTTTTAGATGTGATTAATGTTTAAATCTGTAGTCATTGACTAAAGCAGATTATCCTTTATAATATGGATGAAGCTTGTCCAACCAGTTAAGGGCCTAAGAGAAAAGACTGAGGTTGTCTTAAGAGGAAGAACTTCTGCCTACAGACTGGCTCTGGACTCTATACTGCAACACCAACTCTTGCCAGTGTTTTCAATTGGTTCACCTGATTTTCAGATTTGTTTTGCCAGCTCTCACAAATATGTGACCCAAATCTTGGGATAGATGTGTATATGTGTATGTATTTGTGCATGCATGTATGCATGTGTGTGTGTGTGTATGTCTGTGTGTGTATATGTTTCTCTGGGGAAGACTAACTAATACAACCCCTAATAAGATTTCTTCTCTTACTCTCTCCCAATTCTTTTTCCATACATGAATCATAGCCACAACAACTATTTTCTTTGTTAAAACGTCCAAAGATCTCAAAAAGGCAATATTTCTTAACATGTCCTACACATTTCTGAGTATGATCTTTGCTTTCATTCCACCTCTCATAATTTTTCCCTTTGGTTCCTAAACATACAGACTCTAGGAATCAATCATTCAGTCTTCTTTCACATCCTTAAACATGCCCACTCTCTACCCTCTCTGCTGCCTCAGGACCCTCTCACATGCAGTACCTCTATCTGAAATACACTTTTTCCCTCCCTCATGTAGACAACACTTATTATGCTGCAGCTACCAGCCTATATGTTGTTTGACCACCGCTAGGAAGCCTTCTTGAAGCTCTAGACCAAACTGAGCACCATTGCCCTCTTGTAAAAGTCTGAGTATTTCCTTCAAAATACTACAGTAGTAGTCACATATTCAAGGTTCATTTTACTCAATGCTGGAATCTTCAAATAGGCAGCTACAATAACTTCTTCTCTTCTCTAATTATCACACAGTTCCTGAAACATAGCAAACTTAATTGCATATTTGATATGAATATGTGAAAAAATAATAAATGCATGGCTGAATGAAACATTTGCACTTTCTGAACTATTGATTATTCTGGCTGTGAGTCCTTATTTTACAAAGGATGTAACTGAGGCACATACAAGTCAAGCAATAGACCAAGGTCACAAATGTACTTTTAAGGAGGATCCAAGATGGCAGAATAGAGGAAGGCAGTGCATTTCGGTTGCTCTGAAATTTGGAACTCAATCATCAGGAAGACTGCTTCTTGGCAAGAGAAGAAAAGCAGTCAGAACTCAAAAGATGAAAGACAATTGAAGCATGGTTGAACAGGAGGCAGCACAGAGACAGAGGACTGAAAAGAGCTCCATGCATCTAATCTGGTGAGCTGAGAGCTGAGGCGGGAGCCACCTTGGCAAGCCTGCACTAGAGTGGGCAGCTGCTGAAATCCGATGGCTCTTGGAGACAAACACCAGCAAATCACTGTCTAGCCCATGATGGCAGAGAACCAACATGAAATAGCAATTTTATTCATTTCTCTCCATGCTTGAATTCCTCAAGGCTGTAAATCTCTACATTGCCCAGTCTAACCACCCAGCAAACTCCTGTAGCCTGCAGCTGAACTCGTCAAGACCAAGAAACTACAGAACCTTCCTGCAGGGACCAGACTGGCTATAACTGGCCTCATCAAGACAACTGTGAATCTCCAGACTGCCCAGCCTAAACACCCAACAAATTCCTGTGGCTGCAGCTGAACTTGGTGGGACTGAGAAATTACAGACCCTTTTTTCAGGGACTCCAGAAGCTACAACACAGCTTGTGAAGACTGTGAGTTTACAAAACATCCCAGCGGGAGCCTGAGTGCATGCAGGGACTTGCTTGGCATTTACCAATCCCATGGGGTCTGTGAGTTTGCAAACCATCCTGCAGAGGTGGGGGCAGGGCTACAGTCAGAAACAGCAGAAATGTGAATAACAGACAGTCCACAGGGATGTTCATGTGGAAACTAAAGTCAGCAGTCTTCCCGGTCCCTGCGGAATATCCAGGGATCACCATAGGTTCATTAGCAGTGGTGTCTGTAGGGGAAAAAATAACTCAGCCTACTGTGCTGTAGGCTTCAAAGGTGTATAGACCATGGGATATAAAACAAATTTCAGGAACTCATAAACAACTTGTATAGACATGCCAACATATAGCTTCAGAAACTTGTCTGGACATATCAGCATAGGGCTCATACCAGCACATCTGTAACGCAGTTGATAACCGACCCTTGGATCATAAAATGCCTTCTCACCTCTGATGGACTTATGTCATCAATACATTTGGACTACTGACAGAAGTCTGGCAAGATTTTATAAGCCTGGATGAGTTTGCACACTGGGCAATGCCCATAAAGTCCTATAAAGACTCCAACCTTCCTATGAGCAGTGTGCTGAGCTTTGCTTACGCCACAACAGTCTGCCGGTGTGTATGACTCTGGCCCAGTGACTTGCTCCAGTCCTGCTCTTCCTGCTGACCGAGGATCAGTGCAACTCCAAACAGCTCTATGTCTAGGCCAACTCCTGAATCTCCTCTTCCATTCCTGGACTTGGTTTATTATTCCCTACTCCCTGTTTGTTTGTAGAGTGTTATTACTAAGTATTTGAAGTTCTCTAAATATATAGAACTTGTGTGGTGTTTAGAATATTTGTTTGGCCTAAATTGTTAGATATGCTAGTGTGAAGTGTGTTGTCTTCATTGATAATTTGTTGTGGCAAAGCAGCCACTCTGCATCCAAACTTAGCTTAACTCTACTTAGACAATTTCCTAATAAGTTCTTGTGTTCAAGTGTTGAATAAACGTCGTGGCATGTGGAAAATACAAATTGTGTGTGATGTGACTTATTGGTCTTAGGACCTTGCAGCCCATTGCTTATAACAGAAGGCTATGAACTCTCACCTGGCAGTGTTTGGGCTCCCCCAATACCGCTGTGGGCTAGGTCTCACATGATTTCAGTTGCCCACAGTAGCAATGGCATCACTTGGCCTAAATAACTCATCTATCCACTCCCCAGGCTCAGAACAGTACAGTTTGGGCCCTAAAAATAGGAAGGCCAGCAGCCAGCAGGTTTTAACATGATCTTAGTCCGCAGAGTAGCAGCAGTTTTCCTAGGGCAATTTGATTTAAATGGTCATGTTGTAGACTGGAAAAGCTACAATCACTGGGACAAGAGAGCTTGAGTCTGTTGATCATGGAGGAAAGCAGCTAACAGGGTTTCACATATTAGCAACCAGAAGAATGGCAGTGGTGTCCCTGGGGCATCAAGGATCAGCCAGCAGGGCCACAGGCTCAGAATGTCATAATCTCTGGCTCTACTGAGCTTGGGTCCTGCTACCACGAAGGCCAGAGGCCAGGGATGCACATTGTTTTGTGTTATTGCAACCATGAGAGCAGCAGTGGTGTCCCTGGGGCATTAAATCTCAGCTAACCAGGCCACAGGCTTGGAACATATAGCCTCTGGCCATACTAAATTTGGGATAGGGAACATGGAGGTCTGTAACCCATTAGAGACAGATTCTTTGAGTCAATATATAGCCTAAGCACAGGGCTTATTAAGAAATAGCAAAAAATAGACATAGGACTCATACACAAAGAGGAAGAGATACCAATACAACAGAGACACAAACCTAAGAATCCTGAAAACCTGAAAACTAAGACCAATGAGAATACAATAAACTCCCATAACGTGACAGTAATGGGTGCCACCAATATGGAGCTGCAGAAAATGCCAGAAGAATTCAGAATTTTTATTTTCAATATGATAAAAGAACATAGAAATGCAATCAGAGAGTGTTTATAGTTATGAAACAACATATTAGAGAAATTAAGGCCATAAATAAGAACCAAAAAGAGATCCTGAGTAAAATGAAGGAGACAATACATGAAATAAAGACCAATAGAAACCACCTCTGGCAGATTAGACCACTTAAAAAATAGACTCTCACTTTTAGAAAACAGTTCATTCAAAACTGAATAATCAATCAACACTATAGAGAAGACAATAGGACAATACAACCAGAACATTCAGGAAATATGGATACTATGAAATGATCTAATTTATGGATAATTGGTATTGAAGAATCCTAGAAGCACAAACCAAAGGGCCTTAGAAACCTCTTCAGAGAAATAATATCAGAGAGAGAATTACCCAAATATAGAAAACAAGATGGTCATCCATGTACAGGAGACATTCAGAACCCAAATAAGACAAAATCAAAGAACTTATCCATGCCACATAATAATAAAAATGATAAACATAGAGGTAATGGAGAGAATCTTAAATGTATCAAGAGCAAAAGGACAGGTGACATGCAGGAACAAGACAATAAGAATCACTCTGGACTTATCACCTCAAATCATAAAATCTAGGAGGGACTGGTATGATGTATTCCAAACTCTGAAAGAAAACAACTTCCAACCAAGACTGGTATATCCATTAGAGATATTTTTCAAAATTGACAGAAAAATAAAAACCTTCAAAGGCAGGCAGAAGCTAAAAGTATTCGTGATTACCAAGCTGGCAGTAGAGAAAATACTTAAGGAAACAAACCACAAAGAAGAAAAAAGAAATAAATATCAGAATCAGAGAAGGGATGAATTCTACCAGATGAGCAACTAAGCAAAGGAGAAATAACACTATACCAAACAGAAAATAAAACTCAAAATGACAGGAAACAAAAATCATCTCTCAATAATAACACTGAATGTCAAAGCTCTAAACTTCCTGATTAAAAGGCATAGACTGGTGATGTGGATTAAAGATCATAATCCAACTATATGCTGCCTGAAAGAAATTCACATTATAGGCAAAGATGTTCATAGGCTAAAGGTGAAAAGATGGAAAAAGTCATTCCATACAACTGGAGAAGAAAAACAAGCAAAGGTAGGAACTCTCATATCCAATTGTTATAGTTAGATATAGAAAGACTCCTGAAGAGCTAATAAATAGGTGTTCTGGATTGATGCAATTGAGTCATGAGGGTTGTAATCTCATCAATAGATAACTCCATTGCAATGGATTTATCTGGGTGGTAACCTTGACTGGTAGGGTATGGCTGGATAAGGTAGGTACCTGGGAGTGTGGCCTACGGGACTGTGCTTGTGTCTTGGAATCCTCTTGCTTCCTGGCTCTTTCTTCCTCTGGCCTCCACAACGTGAAAGTGGAGCTTTGTGATCTCTCTCTCTCCTTCCTGCTGCCATGCCTTGAGCTCCAGACCCTGGCTTCACATGGACTAGACTCCTAATCTCCAAAAACTATGAGCAAGTAAAACCTTCCATCCTTTAAATTGTGTGGTCAGTTATTTTGGAATATAGCAGTAAGAATGTTGACTAAGGCACTGACAAAGCTGACTTCAAGCTAAAACTTATCAGAAGAGACAAAGAAGGTCATCTCTTACTGATAAAAAGAACATTCCAATACCAAAACTGGATACAGATACCTCAAAAAAGAAAAATACACACCAATATCCTTGATGAACATAGATGCAAAAATTGTAAACAAAATACAGGTGATATGCATTCAAAACCATATTAAGAAAATTGTACACTATGACCAAGTTGGTTTCATCCCAGGGATGCAAGGCTGGTCCAACATACACAAATCAACACATGTCATTCACCACATAATAGAACTAAGGACAAAAATCACATGGTCATCTCAATAGATGCTGAAAAAGTATCTGACAAAATCCAACACTCATTCATGATAAAAACACTGCAGAAAATCAGAATTAAAGGAAATTATCTTAACATCATAAAAGAAATATACAGTAAACCCAAAGCCAACATCATATTGGATGGGGAACAACTGCAAGAATTTCCTTTAAAATTAGGAACAAGACAAGGATGCCCACTATCAAAATTCCTTTTCAATATAGTACTTGAGACTCTAGCCAGAGCTATAAGGCAAGAGAGGAAATCAAAGAAATACAAATAGGAAAAGAAGAACTGAAATTATCTCTATTTGCAGATGTCATGATCCTATATACAAAAGAAGAAAAAAAAGAATAAATATAATCAAGGAAGTAAAAGACCTCTACCGTGAAAATTATCAAACACTAAAGAAGGAAATCAAAGATTTTAGAAGATGGAAAGATCTGTGCTCTTGGATAGGCAGAATAAATATCAAAATGGCCGTTCTACCAAAAGTGATCTACAGATTCAATACCATCCCTATTAAAATACCAATGTTATTTTTCACAGAGCTAAAAATATCAGTCATAAATTTCATATGGAGAAACAAAAGACCCAGAATAGCCAAAACAATTCTCAGCAATAACAACCTTGCAAGAGGCATCACAATTCCTGATTTCAAAGTATACTACAGAGATATAGTAATTAAAACAGCATGGTATTTACACAGAGACAGACACATAGACCAATGAACAGAATAGATAATTCAGAAATAATCCAAACACTTCCAGTCAATTGATTTTTGACAAAGTTGCCAAAAACATATGTTGGAAAAAAGACAGCCTTTTCAACAAATGGTGTTGAGAAAACTGGTTATTCATTTCTAGAAAAATGAAATTAAGTTCCAACCTTTCACCCTGCACAAGAGTCAACTCAAGATGGATCAAATACATGAAAATTAGTTCAGAGTCTTTGAAATTATTACAGGAGGGCATAGTCTAACACTGCAACATATAGGCACAGGTAGAATATTTTTCATTAAGACCCCCAAGGCACAATAAATTAAAATGAGGATTAGTAAGTGAGATTTCACTAAATTGAAGAGTTTCTGTGAAGCAAAAGAAACCATCAAGAACCTTAATAGAGATCCAATAGAATGAGAGAAGGTCTTTGCCAGCTGCTCCTCCAATAGAGGACTAATATCTAGAATCTACAAAAAAAAAAAAAACCCTTAAGAATCTTACTGCTAAAAAATAACCCAATAAAAAATGGGCAGTGAACTAAACAGACACTTCATAAAACAATAAATACAATTGGCCAATAAGTATATCAAAAAATGTTCAATATCATTAGCAATCAGGGATATGCAAATCAAAACTATACTGAGATTCCATCTAACCCCAATTACAGTGGCAATCATCAGGAAGTCAAACAACAATAAATGCTGGTGAGGATGTGAGGAAATAGCAACTCTTATACATAGTTGGTGGGATTGCATGTTAGTGCTGCCGCTATGGAGATCAGTGTGGAGATTCCTCAGAAAAATGGGAATGGATCCACCATACTATCCAGTATACCACTCCTGGGTAACTTTACAAAGGAATTGAAATCACAATACTATAGCGATACATGTGTATCTATGTTTACAGCAGTACAATTCACAATAACCAAACTAGGTGTCCATCAAGAGATGAATGGATTACAAAACTATGGTATATAGACACAATGGAATTCTACTCAGCAATAACGAAGAACGAAATTATGTCATTTGCTGGAAAATGAATGGATCTGGAGTACATTATGTTAAGTGAGATTAGCCAGTCACAGAAAGGGAAAGGTCATATGTTTTCTCTCATATGCAGAAGCAAGGGAGCAATCAGGATACCAGAGGAACTCCAGATAATGGAGGCAAAACCCCAGTGGAGTGATGCAGGGGGGCTAGAAGAGGGTGGTAGGTGGTGGGAGGGAGAATCAATGAAGAAAACTCTTTCATTGACATTATGTACATATGTGAAATTATCAAGGCCAATCTCAATATCATGTATGGGGACAGGGAGGGATTGGGGAGGGAACTTGGGGGCATCGCACCAATTGCCGTGTGCATGTATGTCCCTATCACTCTGAAATACATTATGATGTGAGACCACAATGCACCAATAAATGTACATTTAGAAAAATTACAAACTAATTCTAAAATTTATATGAAAGTAGGGACTTCTGCATAAACATTGTGAATTAAATACATGCATCCAATTTTACTTGCTTACAAACTACCTCTAAAATGCTAGAATGGGATTTAAAATTTTTTATTCTACTTTAATTATTGACGTATGCTCTCATGTAATATAATGCATAAATATTAGGCATATAGTTTAAAGGGTTTACTTAGTTTTCTTAATTATTATATTGACCTATGTAGTCAACACAGTAATTAAGAAAAATGCTATTGAACAAGAAACACTGTGCATATTCAAACCACAGGTTTGGGGATTTTTAAGAGCTGTTTTTAAGTAAAACTAATACACTAATTTAAAATGTGTTTAACACTCATGAAACCACAACCACACACAATCAAGTAAAAAAGGACTTCAATCACCTTCCATCAATTTCTTCTGCCCCTTTATATCCACTTTTCTCTCTGCTCCTAACTTTGGCAACTACAGATTGCATTTTGACAATATAAACTAGCTTGCTCTGTCTGTAATTTTATAAAATGAGAATCATACAGTATGCACACCATTGCATCTGACCTCTCTCAGCATTATTAATTTGAGGTTAATTCACAATGTGTGTATCAACAGTTTGTTTCTTTTTATCGCCGAGTCATATTTCATTATATACAGGTGCCACCTTTTTATTCCACTCACCAGGTGGTGACCTTCAGGGTTGTTTTCAGTTTGCGGCCATTGTGAATAAAGCTGCTGTGAAGGCTGCTGCTGTGAACACTGGAGTCATTTCTGTGTGGATGTGTTTTTCCATTTGTCTTAGGTAAATACTCAGGAGTAGGTTGGCTGGGAGAAATGGTGTTTAAAATTTTAAGAATTTCAAATCATTTTCCAAAGTGGCTGTATTGTTTTACATTCCCTCTTGCAATATTGAGATTTCCAATTGCTTCCAAACCTTGCCAACATTTGCTATTATTTATCTTCTTTAAATTTAGCCATTTAATGGATGTGTAGTAGTATTTATTTTGAGTTTATTTCACAATTTTCTGAAAACTAATAAGTAAACATTTTCTCATTGCTTGTAGTTGTTGAGATGGCAGTAAACTATTACCTTTTGTTATATATAAGATATGAATAAAATGTTGGAAAAATAATATATGACCATTAATTAAAGAAACCAAACCATGTTTTAAAGATGCAATTTATATTTGTTCTCTTTTTTGCTAGTAAAGTTGAATAGCTTGTTTTTAACTAAACTCACCTGTGAAATCCCAGTTTAAGTATTTGTTTATTATACAACTTTCAAACTAAATAGCATGACATTCTTTTGCCTGTTGTCTGTGAGAAATTATTAATTTTATTCTATCATTGAAATAGAATATTCAATTAATATATACTCTCTTTTGTTGCTTAATGAATTTAATATTATTATTATTTGGAATTTATAAGAAATTCAACAAATAAAATCTGTACAGATTCTTTCAGACTTAGATAAACCATTAGTTTTCTCTTCGTATCAATTATGTTAAAATTAAATAAATAAGGAAAATACAGGAAGAACAATATACTAAATCTTTCTTTAGTAAACCCTATTATTTTAAGAATTTGAAGTATCTCGATCATAAAACAGTTTAAAGTAAAAAATGGTTACCTAGAGGGTGGGTGACTTTGCATTTATATTGAGGGGACACTGGACTGTCATCTTTTTGTATGAGTCATTTTAACTAATGCAAATATTTAATAGCCATAAAATGAATAAAATTGAATTCACTCTGGCTGTCATGTAAAAGGGTGTCATGAACATGGGAAAATAAGATATCTATTTCAGTGGACACATTTTATAGGAATGTAGGAGGTAAGATCAACAAGACTGGTCACTGGCAAACACATGGGAAGAAATAGGCATCCTGAGCTGGGCACAGTAGTACATGCCTGAAATCCCAGTACTTGGGAGGCTGAGACAGGAGAATCAAAAGTTCAAGGCTCAGCCTCAGCAATTTAGTGAAACTCTGTTTCAAAAAACAAAAATAAAACAAAACAAAACAAAAAAAAAACCAAAAAGGGCTATGAGTGTAGCTCAAAGGTAAAATGCCACTGGGTCAATTCCCAGTTCCAAAGGGGGGAAAAATTAAAAAAAAGAACAAATGTTCAATAAAAGAAGCTAATGTTACCATTTTATATTTGCAGTTTATTATATTTTAACTTGAAATATCAAAGAAAATAGAACCAATATTATATTCCCAATAATTCTCAAATGAAAGTGAACCAATACCTAAATAAAACAAAAGAAAATCACTTGAGAATTGGTAGAATCCTTGAAGATTAGTTGTGTTTGTGTGAAATGAACTGCTTGATATTCACTGGAGAATATGATAGTGATCCCTGGTGGTTTTGAATGCACACTGAAATCTCTAGAATCTTCAGAGATTTGTCCCCAAAGGCAAACAATAATAAAGGATAGCCTAGCTGCTGTATAATAACAATGACTTTAAATTCACTATAGTAAAATAAATATACTCTTATTTCAAGAGGCAAGGTTTTGGGTTTTGGGAATAAATATGATTTACCAATTTTTATTTGCCATCTGAGAACTCTTTATTTTTTAAAGTTATATTTGTATTCATAAGCTGTAGTTGAGAAACAGGTAGATATAATCAACCAGTCAGCTAGCAAATAACTGTAGCTGAATTAACTTAATCATCCATAACCATGTTCCTGTGAATAAACAGGCATAATTCATTTTTCTAAGATTCCTCATCTTCCCATAATACAAAACTAACAGTTTACTGGTCTTTGACAGTATCTAAACTTAGCATTCTGCCATGATTCTAAATTATTCAGTAGCTTTGAAATGCTTTGGGGATTTACTGCTAGTGAATATCTTCTAGAAAGATCTACATTGTTTATTGGTTGAGTGCTCTAGGATCAGAGGCACCAAATGCTTTGGAGAAAGACAAGGATATAAAGCCAAAAATCTTGAGAGATGAGAGTCAACCTGGCCCTAGCTGGGTGATTCTGAGTAATCTTAACTTTTTAAGCTGAAACTCTATTTAGCTCTATAATGTATTGAAAATAATATTTCATTCTATAGGACTCCAACTGGGAAAATAATACTAAATTAGGAAATGATTTGATGTGTTTGAATAAGCAAACTTTAATAATCTGTTCTAAATATTAATTATAGTTTGCATAGAAATTAGATTGATCTTTCTTTCTTTCTTTCTTTTTTTCTGGTACTGAGAAATGAACACAGGGGCATTCTACCTCCAAGCTATATCCCCAGCCCTTTATTATATTTCATATTTTGAAACAAGGTCTTGCTAAGTTACTGAGGGCCTTACTAAGATGCTTAGGCTGGCTTCGAACCTGGGATCCTCCTGTCTCTTCCTCCCAAGTACTGGGATTACAGGCGTGCGCCACTACTGCCGGCTAGATTGATACTTCAAATGGCTTAATAAAGCACTAGATTAAATGGAAACATTAAGAATATTTACTAAATTTTCAGTGGATAACTTCATTTATAACTTTAATTCCTTTCTATTTTTTCCTTGTTCTATCAGGAAAACTATATTTCTCATTATAAAAAGTAACCTTAAAAATCTTCTTGTTTAACTGATAGATATTGAAAACTATGTGACCAATAAGGCACCTCTCAGACAGTAGCTGTTAGAAAGCTGAAAGGCTGACCTATTATCCCTCATTTACATGTGTGCTCAGCTTCATTGCCACTATTATATAACTCATTGTGACTATTATTTCACTTATAACAGAGCTACTACAAGAATGGACTAAGTTCAATCAGCCTGGGGCTCTCATCTTCATGCTACTACTTCCTATGTTACCTTAGGTAAGTTACCTACCATTTTCAAACTCAGTTTACCCATCTATAAAATGGAAGTAATAAAAGTTCTTAATATCTTAATATTATTTCATGGAAATTGAAATAGAGCTATATATAAAATGTTTAATTCTATGCTGGTAATTTAGTAAGGATTGAATAATATTTTATAAATATTAAAATATATAGATATTTATAAATATTATTATATTATAATTACTCATCTTGAGCCCTCGGTGTCACCTCGGCAGCCTCTGCGCCAGGTAGCAGACCCCGGCAGCCTCTGTGCCTGCCCTGGGCCTCAGATCCCTCCCCCTTCGTGTCACCTCAGTGGCCTCTGTGCCCACCGCAGGCCTCGGCGTCACCTCGGCGGCCTCTGTGCCAGGTACCAGACCCCGGCGTCCCCGCGCGTCACCTCGGCAGCCTCTGCGCCCACCCCGGGCCTCGGCGTCACCTCTGCGGCCTCTGCGCCAGGTACCAGACCTTGGTGTCCCCCTGTGTCACCCCGGCGGTCTCTGTGCCCGCCACGTCACCGGGCCCTCCAGCCCAGCCTCAGACCCTGGTGATCTTCTGCGCATCCCGGCGGCCTTCCGAGCCCTGCCTTGGACTCCAGCGCAGCCACCGGAGACCCAGAGTCTGCACCTGCACCTCTCTCCCCTGCGCGGGAGCCTCTGTGCCGCGCTTCAGAACCCAGATACACTCCGGCGCTGCCACCCAAGACCCGGGAGTCTCTCCTGGCTGTCTCTGAGTCAGGACACGCCCCAGCGCTGCCACCTGAGATCTAGGAGCACACACTCCCCCCTGGGACCCATGCATGATCCTCTGTGCCACGCCACAGAGCCTGTGCACCCTTAGGCGCCACTACTCGATACCCGGAGCCCGCACCTCCCACAACCCGTTTGAAATCCTCAGCGCAGCGCATCAGAGCCCGGGCAATAGAAGATACAGAAACAAATCCACAAACTTATAGCCAATTGATTTTTGACAAAGGTGCCAAACACATATGTTGGAGAAAGGACAGTCTTTTCAACAAATGGTGCTGGGAAAACTGGTTATCTACCTGTAGAAAAATGGGACTAAATCTTTACCTCTCACCCTGCACAAGAGTCAACTCGAGATGGATCAAAAACCTGGAAGTTAGACCAGAGACTGTGAAATTATTAGAAGAAGCCATGGGTCCAACACTCCATCATATAGGCACAGGTAGAAACTTCCTCAACAAGACCTTCAAAGCACAGGAAATTAAAACAAGAATTAATAAGTGGGATAGCATTAAACTACAAAGCTTCTGCTCATCAAAGGAAACCATCAAGAGCTTAAAGAGAAAGCCTACGGAATGGGAAAAGATCTTTGCAAGCTATCCCTCTGACAGAG
>PVJS01051276.1:5000-14027 GCA_004027185.1 Glis glis | reverse complement strand
TTTGGAAACAAGTCGTAACCGGGAAACTTTTCAAAAGCTCTGTTACAGTAGGAAATGAGTAACGAGGAAAAGTCTTTGTGTTTTTCCAAGTTGAGCCACAGTCGGGAGGGAGAGTTTTAATGAAAACAGCTTGACAGCCATAAACGTGGTTTAGCTGCAGTGAAGGATCAGCTGGCTGGCCTAGGGGCTGAAGGCTTCGCTTCCTGTTCTCCAGCTTTTGGGCACAGATTGGAAGTATTTCTGAAGAGATCCAGAGGCCTGGCATTCATCCCCCACCCCCAAGATGAACCGAGAACCGAGTCAAGTCTTGACTTAGTTTTGTGTTGCTTAACTGAAACCTGCTTTTGTGTGTCACCAAACGATTCGGAAAGATCAACCTTCTTGTCAAACGAAGTGAGCAGATCAAAGGGCAGGATTCAGGGGGTTTTTGTTTGCTTGCTTCAAACTCTTTGTTATTACCAACTTACAGTTGGGAATTCACTGTTCAGTGAGCAGAGTTTTTTTACACTTTTTCTAGATTAAAAAAGGGGAGGAGAATGAAAGTCTTGAAGAATGTCTGGGCGTTGGGGAGTTTAAACAAATTGCTTTATTCAAATTTGCTTTAGTTATTCAATTAACTTGACACGTGTTCAGAAGTGAGATTTGCCTAGTTATCAAAGGCAAATGTGAAACAGGCACTCATTTATAATCTCTTCAGGTTTTTTATTAATTGTTCTAAACACAGATTTCAGTATGGGTTTTGAAAATTTCTCTCAACTTCTCAGCAGTGAAAAGCAGTTTCAGTTTTAAATATGCCCTTTCAAAAAGTTTTTTTTTTAAAGAAACAAGTTTAATTAAATCTTCAGGGAAGAGAAACTTCAAACACATGGCAGTTGAAACTTTCTCGTGTGCTTTATTTCTGGCTGTTTGTTAAGCCCGGAGCTACAATGAATTTGCAAAATCCTCCCTCTTTTGTTAGAACTTGCTTTACTTTGTCTTTGGAAGGTTTTGCCTTTCCTGGAGGAACGCCCTCTGCACCTCTGCCCCCTGCAGTCCAAAACTAAAAATGTGTCACTTGGTAGTTTATTTAAAAAAAAAAGTTCCTTAAAAATCCATTCAGTCATTTGTCGCTATGAAAATTGTTC
Organism: Glis glis; assembly: GCA_004027185.1. Taxonomy (NCBI): domain Eukaryota; kingdom Metazoa; phylum Chordata; class Mammalia; order Rodentia; family Gliridae; genus Glis; species Glis glis. The sequence goes on along the minus strand of PVJS01051276.1, from coordinate 12,903 downwards.
TGTTTTTATTTCCTATCATGGTAAAACGACTCAATTAAAACTGGGTCATCTTTTCAACCTAAATTACATAATACACAGGAAAAGATGTACACAGCTAAACACGCATGCCTTTTTTAATTAATTTCTCTACCATAGAAATACTGGCATTTTCAAGCAGGCTTATAGTTTGTGATTTATTTAGATTTTAAAGATTCTGGATTGTCCACCAAAAACAAGAATGTGTTTCTTTAGTCATGCAGTTAACTGTTGTGTTTTGAAAGGAGGAGTTAATAGCATTTGTTATTTAAATGTTTTAAGTTAATGTTGTTTAAATGTCTATAAAGGTCAGGCAGGTCTGAATTTTTATTGAACGCAGTGTATCTGATTTAAATATTCTCTATGGCTTGTGAATTCTTAAAATTTCTGGTAGGATTAAAGTACTTAAACCCAAAGAGCTCCCTTTGGGGGTTGCATATTCAGTTTTCTTTGTCATGTAAGAATTTAAGACTGAACTCTGCTTATTTATATGTAGTATTTTGGATTATCTTAAACTGGCAGCTAAAGTATATGAAAAGTTTTAAGTTTATTCAGTATTAGTTACTTTTTGGGGGGAGATTATACTGGGGATTGAACCCCGGGGCATTCCTCTAAGCTATATACCCCCAACCTTTAAATTTTTTTTAAAAATTTTGAAACATGGTCTTATTAAGTTGCTGAGGGTCTCCCTGAGTTGTTGAGGATGTCCTTGAACCTGCTATCCTTCTGTCTCAGCCTCTCAAGCACTGTGATTACAGGCGTGTGCTACCACGCCCGGCAATTCTAGGCATCTTGTGACTTCTTACTGAAGTACTAGTAGTAGAGAAATGGTATTGTGTGATGAAACTGAAAACTGGCGGTTGTATTTAATGAAGTGACTAGGACTGCTCATCAAAAGTAGGTGTTTAATTTTGAATAAACATAGATGGCAAGGGATAGTAAATGACCAGGGAATTAGCAAAAATTGTTAGCAAGTGCCGGGCGTGGTGGCGCACGCTTGTAATCCCAGTACTTTGGGAGGCTGGGAGGCGGAGACCGGAGGATCCGGGTTCGCAGCCAGCCTCAGCTCTCTGTCTCTCTCTCCCTGTCTCTCTCTCTCTCTCTCTCTCTCTCTCTTTACTTAGTGAGGCCCTCCGCAACTTCGTGAGACCCGGTTTCAAAATAAAGTATAAAAAATAGGGCCGGGGGTGTAGTTCGGAGGTAGAACGCCTCTGGGTTCAATCCCTGGTACCGCAAAAAAAAATTTTTGTTAGCAAGTATTTCGCTTTCAGAGCTAACTAGGTTAAGTATGTAATTTTCCCTCCTTAGATCAGTGGGGAAAATGTAGCAATCATCTCATTTATTTCAAACCTTTAATGGAAAGAGGAAGAATAACATTTAAAATGTATATTAAAGCCAGGCGTGGTGGAACACACCTGTAATCCCAGTCCTTGGGAGGATCAGGAGGATCACAGGTTCAAGACCAGCCTTAGCTACTTAGTGAGGCCCTAGGCAACTTAGTGAGGCCCTAGGCAACTTAGTGAGACCCTGTTTCAAAATAAAAAGGTCTGGGGGTGTAGCTCAGAGGTACAGTGCCCCTGGACTCAATCTCTAGTACCAACAGAAAAAAATAAAATGTACATTAGCATATTCACTAGATTGTTATTCCTAGTTAGTAATGACCTTAAAAAGAAGGTCGTTAGATGCATTGGCACTACCCAGCACCCTTCCTGTTTCAAATGTGGCAAGTTGATCACTTTCAGTGCAGTTTGTCTCCTTGGAGGGAGGGCTCACACGGGACTTCCTGAGCATCATTCAAAAGGAATGTGGGAAGGCTAACAAGAGGCATCTTGACAACTGGTTGAGAATCTACCTTGTGCTGCTGGTTGAATTACTGTTGAGGACTTGTAATTCAGGACAGAAAACGCAGGTTCTTTGCTTCGACTCTCAGTAGTTGAGGAAACACAGCTATTGTGCCTGGTCAGAATACACGAGCTTTGTGATAGGTGTCCTGCTGATACAGTGAGTGACTGACCTTTGCCCTTTCCTAGGTGTGGTCTCAGCATCGGCCAGCGAGACTGAGGATGAGGACAGCATGGACATACCCCTGGACCTCTCCTCGTCAGCCGGGTCAGGCAAGAGAAGGAGAAGAGGCAACCTACCCAAGGAGTCTGTCCAGATTCTGCGGGATTGGCTCTATGAACACCGGTACAATGCTTATCCCTCAGAGCAAGAAAAAGCATTACTGTCCCAGCAGACACACCTGTCCACACTACAGGTAAAGAAAGACATGAGGTTTATGCACACTGTTTTTTGTTTTTTGTTTTTTGTTTTTTTTTGCGGTGCAGGGTTTGGAACTCGGGGCCTCCTACATGCTCGGCAAGCCCTCTGCCACTAAGCTATGTGTTCGGCCCATGTATGCATTTTTCTTTTTTCTCTTTCTTTTCTTTAGTACTTGGGGTTGATCCCAGCGGCATTGTACCTCCAAGCTATACCTCAGCCCTTTTTTTATTTTTTGTTTTGAAATAGGGTCTCGCTGTTGGGTATGGTGGTGCACGTGTATAATCCCAGTACTTGGGAGGCTTAGATAGGAGAATCATAGGTTCAAGGACAGCCTCAGCAAGTAGGTAGACTCTCATCAACCTAGTGAGACCCTGTTTCAAAATAAAAATAAAAAAAATAGGGCTGAAGGTATAGCTCAGAGGTACAATGCCCCTGGGTTCAATCCCCAGTACCACACACAAAAAAAGAAAAGAAATAGGGTCTCACTAGGTTGCTGAGAGTCTTGCAAAGTTGCTGAGGTTGGCCTCAAACCTGCAATCCTTCTGTCTCGACCTCCCAAGTACTAAGATTACAGGTGTGCGCCACCACGCCCAGCTGCATTTTTATTTTCAAAGTCATTTTACAGCATTCCTGTGTGTCCAGTCATTAAACTCATCCCACTCAAAAAAAAAGAAGAAACGTCTTTTTATTGTAAACGTTACAGTGCTAAAAGCTAATAACTGACTAGTTAGAGAACACAGAAACACTTGACAGGCATCTGTCAGATGGCATTTCCTTTAATGCCTGAAAGAACCTTCAAACATAAAAAGGAGGTTAGACCTTACTCTATTGCCCAGGAAACTGGTTTGATATTTAAACAAGGACAGACTTCAGTGAGGTCATTCATGTTATGTCTGTTGACACAGTCATTTGAACTGGGAAAAATCAGTTACTGGGAGGTGTGGCACTTTTCATACAGGAAAGACTTTGCTGTAGTTGATTAACTTGAATGCTGGGCAGTAGGTAATAAGTTAAAAAGGGGAGAGTGAAAGGTGAGCCTTCCTCTCTAAACATTTTCAGGCGTTGCAGAATTTATACCTTTTCTCCCTTCTGTATAGGTTTAAGGTTGATAAGACCCAAAAGCAAATTTGTATTAGAAGAGGAAGGAGTTGGGAGGCTGAGACAGGAGGATCACATATTTGAGGCCAGCCCATAGCAACTTAGTGAGATCCTGTTTCAAAAAAATAAAATAGGGCTGGGGATGTAGCTCAGAGGTTAAAACGCCCCTGGGTTCAATCCCCAGTACCACCAAAAAAAAAAAAAAAAAGAAGGCAGCTATTTCTTGACTGGGTTCAAATACCTTGAAATAACTTGTGAGTCTAGATACGCCTTTTTCTGCCTCCTTTAATATGAAGAGAGAGGTTACTTAGGCACCCCGTGGCATGTCCTTGGAACCTGTTTGCTGAGTGCAGGAGGCAAGTGTTAAGTGTACCCGTGTGCTTTCAGGTCTGTAACTGGTTCATCAACGCCCGCCGCAGGCTCCTCCCTGACATGCTGAGAAAGGATGGCAAAGATCCAAATCAGTTCACAATTTCCCGCCGTGGGGCCAAGATTTCCGAAGCTAGCTCCATGGAGCCTGCAGTCGGTATCAAAGGCTTCGTGCCCGCCGCGGAGGAGAGCCCGTTTCATTCCTGTACAGCTGGACCGAACCCAGGCCTAGGGAGGCCACTGTCACCTAAGCCTTCGTCCCCAGCATCGATTCTGGCTCGTCCGTCGGTGATCTGCCATACCACGGTGACTGCCCTGAGAGATGTGCCCTTCTCTCTCTGCCAGTCCGTCGGTGTGGGGCACCCCGCTGCAGACATACAGCAGATAGCCCCCAGCAACTTCACAGAGACCTCTCTCCTGTACCCGGAGGACACGTGTAAATCTGGACCGAGTACAAATACCCAGAGTGGTCTTTTCAACACTCCTCCCCCGACTCCGCCAGACCTCAACCAGGATTTTAGTGGATTTCAGCTTCTAGTCGATGTTGCCCTCAAGCGGGCCGCAGAGATGGAACTTCAGGCAAAACTCACGGCTTAACCCCTCTTCCAGCAAAACAGTTCTCAAAAAGGTTGTCGTGATCGCCGGGGGCGATGGCAAGAGATGAATCGCATTATTTTATATATTTTTTTATTAATATTTGCACATGGGATCGCTAACATGAAGCTTCCTGTTACTGAGACGTCTTCAATGGAATACAGTCATTCCAAGAACTCTGAACTCAAAGCTACTGTAGAAACAAAGGGTTTTCTTTTTTAAATGTTTCTTGGTAGGCTCTTCATAATGTGAGATGGTTCCCAATATCATGTGATTTTTTTTTTTCTCCACCCTTTCCCCCCTTTTTTTGTTGGTGTTTTTTTCAGACTGTGCAATACTTAGAGAAAACCTAGAGCATCTTTGAATTCCCACGAGGAACAGGATGCCCACATACTGTCTAATTAATAAATTTTTCAATTTTTTTTCAAGCAAGTATGAATCTAGTTGATTGATACCTTTTTTCATGACGTAATAAAGTATTTTCTTTAAAAGTTGTGGTCATGCAGAGTATTTTGTTGAAGGAGGCACTTAATGATAGCACCCCCATGAGCAGGAAGTTGGGGGCTGGGTGCAGTGTGAGTTGGGGGGTGTCACTAGATCTTTGAAGAGCTGTGGACAACAAGCTAGTGTGTATAAACAGGATGTGTACTCTCGATAGGAGGCATAGCAGGCCCCCAGAGCTGAATGGCAAATAGAAATGAATCATTTCGTCGGCATTTAGCAAACCACTAAATCCTTAGTGATTGGTCCTGTGTGTTTTTAGAGCTTGGCCATGTGAAAAAGAAAGTCTTGAAGCAACTGGTGCAGGCCAAAGTTTTCAGAAGTAAACAACACACACAGTCTCTTCACACTGACCCTCTTCCACTTTACCCCTTAAAATACCTTTTGTTCCACTGGGCATGGTAGCACACGTCTGTAATCTTAGTACTTGGGAGGCTGAGACAGGAGGATCTCTGGTTTCAGGCCAATCTCAGTAATTTAGCAAGGGCCTCTGCAACTTAGTGAGACCCTGTTTAAAAAAAAAGTAGGGGTGGGGTGTAGCTCAGGGGTAGGAATGCCCCTGGGTTCAATCCCTAGTACCTCATAACACACAAATAATAATAATAATAATAATAATCTTTGTTCACTGGCACAGACAGGTAAGGCCTTTGCATTCAAATACAGTATTAATTAGTAGAGAAATCACATTTTAAAGCTCTTTCTAAAATGATGAAATAATTGAGATTCTATGATGGTATTATTAGGTAAACATTTTCCAAGGTCACAAGTTTGGAAAAATTATCCCTCGTACAAGGAAAATTGTTGGGACAGACAAAGCCCGGATGGCCAGAAGGAACTTCTAACTTCTCAGTGTTCGGTTCACTTGTCACATGCCACAGAACCATTCTTCACAGCCATACTTAGCATGAGGTCTCTGTTGTCACAGTTATGTCCTCCCCAGCCCTGACCCTGCTATGAACTGTCTTCACTTTGGGGGAGCATCATGGCTTCAGTATTGTTTAAAGAATGTAGAAAATTCTCCCACATTTAAGTTTGTCTAATTTTGAAACTCTGTTATAGAAAGTACCTTCTGTAGAAAGATACTTTTTTTTTTGGTAAGTAAAAGGAAAAATGGCAACCAAGAGGTATAAGAAAATGAAGTGAGGGAAAGGTGGGGTGCTCCGACCAGTGGGGTGCTGTTGGAAGGGTGCATCAGTCGCGACTGGCCCTACCACAGGTCACAGGAACAGATAAACCAAAAGAGAAATGCTAATACATAAAAGGAACAAGACAGACATTAATATAATACCAGTGAAATAAGCAGGTGATTTATTTTTTATTTTTATTTTTATTTTTTTGCTGTACTGGGGATTGAACCCAAGGGCATTCTACCTCTGAGCAACACCCCCAGCCCTATTTTTTATTCTTTATAAGTTGCGGAGGGCCTCACTAAGTAGCCACAAACCCGGATCCTCCGGTCTCAGCCTCCCAAGTACTGGGATTACAAGCGTGCACCACCACGCCGGGCTATAAGCAGGTGATTAAGAATTATTGCTTGCTTCGGTCACTGGCCACACGGCAGTTCCTGAAAGCCTTCCCATGCCAGTGTTTCATCATCACACCAAAAGGGGAGAAAAGGACCCCTAAGTCTTTTTTTGGGGGGGTGCTGGGGATTGAACCCAGGGGTATTCTATCTCCAAGCTACATCCCCAGCCCAGTTTTATTTATTTTTATTTGGAAACAGGGTCTTGCTAGGTTGATGAGAGTCTCACTACTTGCTAAGGCTGTCCTCGAACCTGTGATCCTCCAGTCTCAGCCTCCCAAGTACTGGGATTACAGATGTGCGCCACCATGCCCAGCCATATAAGTCTTTTATATTATATAAGTCCAATTGTGGCACATGCCTGTAATACCAATACTTGGGAGGCTGAGACAGGAAGATTATTGGTTCCAGGCCAGCCTCAGCAACTTAGGGAAACCCTGCATCAAAATAAAAAAATAAAAAGGTCTGGGGGTAGCCAAGTATGGTGCATGCCTGCAATTCCAGCACTTGGGAGGCTGACACAGTAGAATCACAGGTTCACAGCCAGAAAAAAAAAAAAAAACAAAAAGAAACAGGGATGCTGGGTGTGGTGGCACATGCCTGTAATTCCAGTACTTGGGAGGCTGAGACAGGAGGACCACAGCTTTGAGAACAGCCTCAGCAATAGAGAGATTCTCAGTAACCTAGTGAGATCCTGTTTCAAAATAAAACATAAAAAAGGGCTGGGGTGTAACTTGCAGGTAGAATGTCCCTGGGTTCAATCGCCAGTACCACACACACACAAAGGAGGTCTCACTAAGTTGCTGAAGGTCTCACAAGTTGCTGAGGCTGTCCTTGAACATGTGATCCTCCTGTCTCAGCCTCCCAAGTCCTGGGATTACAGGCATGTGCCACCACGCCCCATTGTGTATTGTCTTTTATATCTTCAGGTAGATCCGAGTGACATCTGGTGTCATTTTCTAAAAATTGAAAGGTTTCCTTAAGAATTGTAGCACAGTCCTGCAGGTGACAAGTCCTAGGTTTTATTTATTGAAAATAACATTTCTCTTTTGTCTTTGAAGAATAGTTTCACTTGTGGAAAATTCTAGGTTGGTAGTTCTTTTTCTTTTTTTCCTTTTTTTTTTTTTTTTTGGTACTGTGGATAGAATCCAGGGGCATTATAGGTACGCCACCACTCCTAAGATATTTATTTTCTTTTAGCATCTCAAAGGCATTTATTGTCTTCTGACCTGCCTCCTTTCTTTTTTGCGGTACCGGGGATTGAACCCAGGGGCGTTCTACCTCTGTGCTACACCCCCAGCCCTATTTTTTTATACTTTATTTTGAAACCGGGTCTCACGAAGTTGTGGAGGGCCTCACTAAGGAGAGAGAGAGAGAGAGAGAGAGAGAGAGAGAGAGAGCTGAGGCTGGCCGCGAACCAGGATCCTCTGGTCTCCGCCTCCCAAAGTACTGGGATTACAAGCATGTGCCACCACGCCCGGCTCTGACCTGCCTCCTTTCTGATGCGACCTCAGTTGTATCATTGTTCCCTTGTGGGTGTTA
>PVJS01051275.1:0-14033 GCA_004027185.1 Glis glis | reverse complement strand
ACTTTCCTGAATTTGTTAATCAGCTCTAGTAGACTTTTGGTTGAGTTCTTTGGGTCTTCTAGATATAAGATCATATCGTCTGCAAATAAAGATAATTTTAGTTCTTCTTTTCCTATTTGAATTCCTTTGATGTCCTTCTCTTGTCTTATTGCTCTGGCAAGAGTTTCAAGGACTATGTTGAAAAGGAGTGGTGATAGTGAGCATCCTTGTCTTGTTCCTGATTTTAAGGGGAATTCTGGCAATTTTTCCCCGTTCAATATGATGTTGGCTTTGGGTTTCTTATATATTGACTTAATGATGTTGAGGTATGTTCCTTCTATTCTGATTTTCTGTAGAGTTCTTCACATGAATGGGTGTTGAATTTTGTCAAATGCTTTGTCCGCATCTATTGAAATGATCATGTGATTTTTGTTTTTAGATCGGTTTATGTGGTGGATAACATGTATTGTTTTGCATATGTTGAACCAGCCTTGCTTTCCAGGGATGAAACCAACTTGGTCATGGTGTACGATTTTCTCAATATGGTTTTGAATGCACGTGGCTAGTATTTTATTTAGGATTTTTGCATCTATGTTCATTAATGATATTGGTCTGTAATTTTCTTTCCTTGAGGTATCTTTATTTGTTTTTAGTATTAATGTGATGTTGGCCTCGTAAAAAGAGTTTGGAAGAATTCCATGTCTTTCAATTTCATGGAATAGCTTGTGAAGTATTGGTTTTAGTTCATCTGTGAAGGTTTTGTAAAATTCGCCTGGAAAACCATCTGGACCTGGGCTTTTCTTTGAGGGAAGACTTTTTATTGCTGTTTCTATCTCTGTGCTTGCTATTGGTTGATTCAGTTTTTCTGTATCCTCATGGTTCAATTTGGGTAGGTTGTATGTGTCTAGAAATCTTTCGACCTCTTCCATGTTTTCCAATTTATTGGAATATAAGTTTTCAAAGTAGCTTCTTATGATCCTCTGGATTTCTCCACTATCTGTGGTGATATGCCCTGTTTCATTTCTGATTTTGGTAATTTGCGTTGATTCTCTCCTTCTTTTGGTTAGGTTAGCTAGTGGTTTGTCAATCTTATTAATCTTCTTGAAGAACCAGCTTCTTGTTTTGTTGATTCTTTGTATTGTTTTTTTATTTTCTATTTCACTAATTTCTGCTCTGATTTTAGTTATCTCCTGCCTTCTACTGGCTTTGGGCTGCTACTGTTCCTGTTTTTCAAGATCCTTGAGGTGTGTCATTAGGTTATTTATTTGGATGTTTTCTTTTTTTCTTATGTGGGCACTCAGTGCTATAAATTTTCCTCTTAACACCGCTTTCAAGGTGTCCCACAGATTTTGATATGTTGTGTCTCTATTTTCATTTAATTCCAAGAATTTTTTTTGTTTCTCCCCTTATTTCTTTCCTGATCCAGTCCTCGTTCAGGAGTGTATCGTTCAGTCTCCATGTACTTATATGATTACTTTTTTTCTTCCTGTTGTTAATTTCCAGTTTCAACCCATTGTGATCTGAGAAGATGCAGGAAATTATATCATATCTTTTGAATTTGCTGGTGCTTGCTTTGTGACCCAGTATGTGGTCTATGTTGGAGAATGTTCCGTGAGCAGCTGAAAAAAATGTGTATTCAGGTGTTGTTGGCTGAAATAATCTGTATGTGTCTATTAGATCCATTTGGTCTATAGTTTTCTTTAGGTCTGAACAATCTTTATTCATCTTTTGTCCGGAGGATCGATCTAGTGGCGTGAGTGGTGTGTTGAAGTCTCCCAATGTTATTGTGTTTGGGTCTATTTGGGACCTGATGTCCCGAAGACTTTGTTTTATGAATGTGGGTGCGCCCACATTTGGGTCATAAATGTTTACTATTATTATATCTTCTTGTTGGATTGTTCCTTTTATTAGTAAGAAGTGACCCTCTTTGTCTCTTCTGATGTGTTTTAGCTTAAAGTCTGTTTTGTCTGATATAAGCATTGCTACCTCTGCTTGTTTTTGATCTCCGTTTGCATGGTATATCTTTTTCCATCCTTTTACCTTTAGCATATGAGTATCTTTGGCTAGAAGGTGAGTTTCTTGTAAACAGCATATAATTGGGTTATGCTTTTTGATCCACATTGCCAGTCTGTGCCTTTTAATTGGGGAGTTGAGTCCTTTGACATTCAATGTTATTATAGAGATATGATCTTTGTTTCCTATCATTTTTGAGTTTTATTTTCTATTTGCTGTGGTGACAAATCTCCTTGTTTAGTTGCCTACCTGGTGGAGTTCACCTCTCCTGTGGTTCTGAAGATTGCTTGTTTTTCCTTCTTTGTGGTTTATTTCTTTCAGGAGGGCAGGGTCTGTGGAGCTCAGGGCATGGCAGTGGGAAGCAGAGAGAGGAAGAGAGCAAGGGCTCTGCTCTCACATCATGGAGGTGAGAAGCAAGAGATCAAGCAAGGAGATTCAAAGACAAAAGCACAGTCCCTAAGGTCACACCTTCAGGGACCCACCTTCTCTAGCCACACCCCACCTACCTAGGTTACCACCCATCACAATGGATTTATCCACTGATGAGATTACAACCCTCATTACTTAATTACATTAACTCTGAACATTAATACATGAGCTCTTCAGGTGATATGATATGCTATTCCTACTATAACATGTAATCACTCAATGGAATACTTTATAGTAATGAAACAGAATGAACAATGTATACACAGCTTATCAACACGTTTGATTAAGGAAACCAGAGCTCAAAGTGCATAATTCATGTGATTCTATTAATTTAAGTTTCAAAAACAGGTTAAGTGTTATCTTGTGATAGATGTCAGAAGTGCGAAGGGCACTGACAGAAAGGGGTCACGAGGAGCCCGCTGGGGTGCTGCATGCTGGAAGTGTTCTACTTCATCTGCGTGGTGACTGCAAGGGTGTGTTTGTTTTGCAGAAATACATTGAGTGGTATACTTAGGATTTATACACTTTATTGGATAGATGTTTGTTTTCAAAAAGCTTTTTTAAATTATTTTAAAAATTAAGTAATTTTTACAGAATTAAATATTTGGTTCACATAAGCAGAGAGCATTAGCCAGGGTTTCTGCTATGCTTTGAGCTGTTATAGAAATAGGATGGTTGGTTATTGTATTTATATGAGGAACATTGTAAATTTAAGGCGATCAGTAGTTAAATGCATACATTGAGTGATTGTCACAGTACAGTTATTTAGGTTTCAAATGTTCACATCTAAAAATTTCAAAAATCCCTCAAGTGTGAATTCTACTTTGAAGGCCTTCAAACATGACCCTACAAAAGCAAGTTGGCATGAACTGTTTTATATCCTCAAATTTGCTTATGATCTTCACTTTGTAAGCCCAGAAATTCACCTCCTCCAAAGAGTCTCCTTGCTTTCTGCTACATGAATCCACCTAGTGCTGATGTATTCATATTTAGCTTGCATTTTATTCATCACAAGTATGTGTTTAGGTGTTATTTTGTAGACATTCTTGTTTCCATAGATTGCATGATAGCAGCCTATTTAGATTTGAATGGTTTTAAATATTTAACTTAAGTTACCTAAAACCAGACAGTGGGATGAAGATTCCATGCAAGTTATTTATTAAGGAGAGAAATTTCCTGGGAGAAATGGCAAAGGAAGTGAGGGAAGCCAGGCAGGGAAGGACAGGGAGCCCAGCAGGGATATGATTCCAGGCAAGTCCTGCAGAGGGTATCCTCAGCCTGCTCCCACAGGAAGCTCTGGTGTGCAAGTTTCATCATTGTGTCCCTGAGGGATCTGAGATTTCACTTATTCCCACATTTTCAATCAATGGCTGCCAGACAAAGTGGCTCCACTAGTTCCATAGCATCCTGTGAAGAACCCCAATTAGACTCAAGAGCACAAGGGCTTCAAAGAGCTTCAGCTTTAGGAAGGGTGCACATCTAAGGGAGCCAGAGAGATCTGAGTAGGGCCTGACAGTGTCCACTGAAGGGCCCTCTGTGAGGACCCTGCTTCCTGCTTTGGAATAATTCCCTGTGAACCCAGGTATGGCACAGCCTTACTATCCCTTTTCTCCCTCCCCTGCACTGTGCTGGGCATGGAGAATGGTGTAAGCTTGCCATTCCCTGACTTCCACCCACAAAGATTGGCTCAGACCTCCTTTATACCCAAACCTGTCAAAATCAGAAATGGAGAAAAGGTGACAAGTGACAGGGCATACTGTCCTTTCTCAGACACCTGTCACATGCAGCTCTTCTGTTTTCTTCTGGTTAAGATCTAAAATAAGGTGGTGATTGAGAATTCTCCATCTATAGTTAACATCTTGGGTTTGAATCCCACCCACTATTGCTCTGTCTTGAGGATTTCTGCAAATTACTGAACATCTCTGTGTCTCACTTTCCTCATCTTTAAAATGTGAATCAGTTTAACTTACTTCCTTGGGGTTTCTTTGAGGATTAGATATATTAAATTGAATTAGATGGATAAAACATGGAAAGTCCTGACAGTAGGAGCTGGCCCATAGTGTAAGCATTCACTAAACTTTTCTGTCCATTTATTTTTCAAGTCAGTCAGACAGTCCCTAAGTAACAAAGATGTGAAATAGGCAGAGGCATATTTACCCTGAAACTAATAAAGCTTAAGCTCTGAGACCCCTCACTTAGTTTGTATTAGTACTGTGTTATCATTCTGCCAGTGAGAAGACAGTTGTCTATGAACCAGGCAGCAAAACACCAGATCTCCCAGAGTCTTTATGTTGGGCTTCCTAGCCTTCAGAACTATGAGCAATACATTTCTGTTGTTTGTCAGCCACCCAGTATATGGTACTCTGTTATAAACTGAGACTATGGACTAAGACACAAAATAATTAATGAATTTGCCCAAGATCTTATCTTACCACTTATCTCGGTCAGCATTCTCACTGTTATGACCCAATAAGCCTGACCACACACAACTTAGAGGAAGGCAGATTTATTTGCTCACAGTTTTGGAGATTTTAGTGTTCAGTCCATGTCAGGCTGGGTCTGTGGAGCTCAGGGCATGGAGGCGGGAAGCAGAAAGAGGGAGAGAACAAGGTTCTGTTCTCACATCACAGAGGCTGTAACCAAGAGAGAGAGAAAGGGGACCCGAAGACACAAGCACAGTCCCTAAGGCCACACCCTCAGAGACCTACCTCCTCCAGCCACACCACACCTGCCTAGGTTACCACCCAGTAAATCCATTGCAACCCTCATGACTTAATTATATCAACCTTAAACATTATTACATGAGCTCTTCAGGGGTCATTCTATATCTAACCATAATACCACTAATAAATAGAAAAACTTTGGTCCCATATATACCTGGCCATTCCACTACATGACACTGTGATTTCTAGAACAAGCAAATGTCTAGAACCTGCAAGTAGTTTCTTAGTAAGGTGATTTTACAGTTTTTAAAGGCATTTTCTTATTCCCGTTTCATTTATAGCAAAGTTTGATTGCTGCACTATAAGTGATGCCTATATAGTTGTCCAATTAAGGTAACTGAGTTTCATATTATCATTACAATTTATGCATATGGTGTGCTGGGAGCCTTTCCTTTGTCCCTGCAGATTCACTGTCCACCTCCCCCCACTCTGATCTGTGTCACCTGTTAGAACTAACAAACCCTTTTATTGGAGCAAGAAGGCTTGGAATATAAAGGCCAATAGGTTCACCTTTTCCCAATCATGCTGTGTTAATAACTGAAATTAATTTTCCAAGAGTCAAAATTAAGCAATGAGAGATGATTAAACAAATCTCTCTTGGATGCTTATAATTAAAAACAAAATTCCTTGTTTCACATTGTCATAAAAAATGTACTTAAAATGTTATAGGATAATATGATCAAAGAGATCTGAATGACCAAAAGACTGTACTTTTAGGTGCCCCAGAACAGAAACACATGTTCAAATGTTGTATTTTTAAAGTTCTGGAGATAAAAAGTAAGGCTGAGTGCTTAAAAGTGCAAAATGGGTATTTTTAGCTGTGGAAATGTGTAATGGAAAAAACACATAGAGGGGGATTGATTAGGTAGGCAGAAAGAGAGCAAATATCTGAGTAAACGCAGTACATTTGCATGGGAAGAGCCAGGGAAAGGGATGGGGAATTGGAAGGCAAGACAAAAATAAAATCGCTTTCTACAGGTACCATAGATTTTGCCAAAAGAAAATATATTTGGGTGACCCCTAGAATGCTCTTCCTCATTTAACAACATTTTATCAACAAAACTTTAATGAAATTTAAAATTTTAATAAAATTTTATCTGAAGACTCAATTTCATAGCTTTTTTTCAACTGACTGACATTGCCTTAGTCAACCAATCTCTTTGGGATTCACCTCACCCTGCCTTTCAAAATAACGTCCCACTTCTTAGTTTTAGATTCACACTTTGCAGCATGTGTGCCTGTCTAGCTTTCCCTCCAGCCCTACTCATAGACTCAGTCCTGTTTGCTCACTGGCAGTTCATATGTATGTCATGCTATGCCTGAGCTGGTCTATTTCCTCTGCCAGAAATATCCTTACCACTCTGCCATCTCATCCTCCTAGCTTACTTACTCCCACATGCTCTTTAAGACAAAACAATGGCAGCTTTTACAGTAAGACCCCTGGAGTCCCTGCACTCATCAAGCCCCCTGGCCTTCTGGGTGTGTTTTAGCCTAGAGATTATCACATGGACTCTGAATCACCTATTTACTTGTCGCTCTCTTCCAAAACACTAAAATTTCTTAGGAGCAATGGGCTATATTCTATTTACCTTTGTGTATCCAGAGCTTGTCTATGATGCTTAGGATGATAGAAGGAAGATTCCTATTAAATTGAAGCAAATAGAATATATTAAATGTGGCATTAGAATCAATATAATCTGAAGTCTTCCCTGGCTCCACAGTTCTCACAATCTTTGTCCCAGGGAGTTTCTGGATGTTATTTTGAACATTTGTCCCCAGATGTCTCTACAGGCAGTAAAGTAAGACAAGTAGGGATATCCAAATTGCACCCCCAATACAACTGAGTCATTAAGAGGCCAAGAGACATGTTAACTTCCACAGCCCCATAACTTAGCAACACTTAAACCAGAACTCCTTTGTTATAGTTAGATATAGAATGTCCCCTAAAGATCTCATAGATTGGTGTTTGGAGTTGATGTAATTGAGTCATGAGGGTTGTAATCTCATCAGTAGATAAATCCACTGTAAAGGATTTATCAGGGCAGTAACCTAGGCTGGTGGGTTGTGGCTGGAGAAGGTGGGTCCCTGGGGGTGTCGCCTTAGGGATTGTGTTGTGTCTTTGAATCCCAGTGTTTGCTGGATCTCTCTGCTTCTGGCCTCTGTGATGTGAGGAGCAGAGCCCATGTGCTCTTTCCCTCTCTCCACTTCCTGTTGCCATGCCCTGAACTGCAGATCCTGGCCTCACATGGACTGAACTTGGAATCTCCAAGGAACTGTGAACAAATAAGTCTTCCTTCCTCCAAGTTATGTGGTCAGGCTTTTTTGGATTATAGCAGTGAGAGTGTTGACTAAGTCTCATCCTTTTAATGAGACTAAGCCAATACTTCATGGGGGGGTTAATTTTTGTGGATGACCATTTATTTTATAGCTATGGTAGACTGAATCACTGCTATGTACCATTCAGATAGCCTGGGCTGGCAGAGGGTTCAGTGATCAGCTCCCAGGAAACTGGGTCACCTGTGATACCATGTCACATCTTCAAGATTCCACAGTTGGGGAGGGAGAGGGCTGGGCACCCCAATCAGATGAATTTACTGCTGGTAGATGGCGATTTGTTGCATTTTGCATACTGTGTTGTATAATGTCTTTGATTGCTAGTACTGTCATTTCAGGTTTGACATCTTTCAATGGGGAACATCTGTGGCATGCAGCATATCTCTTCATACTGGCAACAAAGCAGACAAAGCGCTGCTAATTGTTTTTAATTGAGATTATACAGTGACACATAGCACCAGTCATGCTGCATCTAGGCTTGAATCGTCTTTTAACTCTGACGATTACTTATTTCTCACCCAATTTCTTTCTCTTGGTTTTTCTAACTCACACCCTTGTGTCCACCTGGATTTCTGGGGCTCTGAGTTGAAACCAAAATTATGACTATTTCTCATTTTATTGAGGGACATGGCCTTTTAAATATGGCCCTCAGCTAAGCAGAAATGCCCAGCAAGGCTCAGCAGGACCATCCTTTGCCCAGGTGTCTCTGTGCTTCTGTAAATGTCCTTCTTTTGACATTCCCTCTGTCATTATCACTATATCAGACCTTGCCATAGTCTTCAGGAGGTTCCACAGGGGAAAGAATTGACAAAGAAATATCTCTCCACCCAAACATAGCCATTTTGTCTTTTTTTTTATTTTATTGGTACTAAGGATTGAACCCAGGGGCATTCTACCTCTGAGCAATTTGAAATTTTTTATTTTGAAGCAGGGTCTTACTAAGCTGCTGAGTTTAGCTTTGAACCTGTGATCCTCCTGTCTCAGTCTTCAACTACTGGGATTACAGGAGCACCTGGCCCACAATGACATTCATTTATCTAATTACTCTTTACCAAGAATAATACCAAATGAGTCTCTGTGGGAAGAATTCCAGCCATCGATATTAGTTTTTTGAGAAGCAGAAGATTATTAACTCCTACACATGCCCACAAATGGCACCAGACCTGCCTTTTCCACAGTGCCTGATGGAACCATAGAGCACTGCACTGGTGTCCAAATATTAGTCCTAGCTAATGTGTTAAGTTGTTGCAGAGCCCTGAGCAAGATGATTTATAGCTCTGGCCAGTTTTCTCAAGTATAAAAGAAGGGAATGTATACCAAATGGTGTGCACAACGATATAGCTCTAAAACGCTGCAGAGTTGTGAATGGAAATTTCTATAACATTTTTAAAAGTTTCCCACACTTTGATTTAGAGCTGGTCACAGGGCCACTGATAAGGCAGTGTGTAATCATTTCTATTTACTTTCCATTATATGGAATGAGAATAAAATAAAACACAACAAAATAGGATATGGGTCTCATTGTGGAATAGCAGCTTTTTCCCCCATAATACTTTTGGTTTAGATGGTTTTAAGTGTTATTCATTTGGGTCCACACTTTGTTGATTACTTGGAAAGCTGTTCCTAAGAGAAAATGGTGTTTCTAATGATATTTATTTCAGTCTACAGAATATGTGCCAGCTTACCGCAGACACTGCCCTCTTGCCCTCTTTATATCTACGTAGCATATTGTAAAGTGTGATGACAACTCATTCTTCTCCCCTGAGAGGGTGGGGTCTACACTGCCCCCTCCCAGATTTGGGAAAGCTCTGGGAAAGCCTTGACTAATAGAATATGGCAGAAGATGCATAAGATATCTCCAGGCCCAGTTCAAAAGAGATGGCAGCTTCCATATACTGTCTATTGGAACACTCATTCAAGACTGCTCTTCACAAAGAGAGCCAGCTGCCTCAAAAGAGAATGAAGTGTGATTGCTCTGAGACCAATGAGAAGCCCAAGCCAACAGGCTCTGGAAGATGAGACACTACGTGGAAAGAGAAACAGGGTAAGGAGCTCAAGAACCTAACATGATTCTTGAGAAGCCATCTTGGATATGGATCATCCAGCCCATGGTGTTCCTACCCATGCCAGAGAATGATGGACCAGAAAATAACCATTCAAGCCCTTCCTGAATTCCAAACCTTCAAAATAATGAGCAAAATAAAATGTTTAGCATAACCCTTAAGAATGGGGTAGATTATGCAGAAATAGGTACTGGAATGAGACATCAGGATCTCTGAGAAAGGAGACTATTCTTTTGATACAAAAATGATGGGGTGGTATTAAGTATTCATCCATGACCTCCTCTTATGGGCATTGACAGCTGGCCCTGTGTCTTGAAAGCCTCTTTTAGTTGGAATCAACAGGATATTGTTCCTTCATAAAGTCAAATATTTGTCTCTGTGAACGAAGCCATGAAGGCTCACCATTACCAATCATTTGGAAGAGTTTAATGGAGCTAAAATTTCAGGTCCCGTGTGTTTGGACAGAAATGTGGATAACCTCTTTTGCTTGATATTGCAAAAACATGTATCAGCAGAAAAGCATTTCTCTTGAGAACAGGATTTGAGGAGTAAGGAATCAACAACACAGCATGGGCCTCATTACTACACTTTGATCTGGGGCTCAAGATGCTTTGTTCAGCTTGAGCCTTTTCTCTATTTTTATAGTTCTTTCTAGAGTGCTTTGCTTTACTCAGCAAAGTGGAAAGTTTTAATAAAAAGGCTTTTAAAATTTTGAATTAATTATCTTTTTCTGCTTTTTGTGTTCTTTTAAACTGATAGATTTGGGGGTATACTTCTTTGGTTGGCAGAATAAAAAGCTGAGTGAGAAGTACAGTGTTCCCACATACTCCTCACTCCACCCATTAATTTCCCCTATTTTTAACATCTTGAGTTAGTGTGGTACATGTTATCCTTGATGTGCTAATATTGAGACACTATTATTAACCAAAATCCAGAGTTCACATTAGACCTCACTCTTTGTGTCATATTCTATAGCTTCTGACAAATACATACTGGCATGTGTCCACCATTAGCATATCATACAATTTTATATTTACAGAATTATTGCAAAGAGAGCTCACATATACCTCAGACCCAATTTTCTTTTTTATAAACATCTTACATTATTAAAGTTCATTTGTCACAATGAATGAACCAATATTAATATTTATCTAAGTCTGCATTCAGATTTCTTCAGCTTTTGCCCAGTGTTCCTCTTTATAATTATTCCAGGATACATTATATTTAGTCTTCATGTGTCCTTTGGCACCTGTTGGCTGTGACAGTTTCCTAGATTTTCCTTATTTTTTCATGATCTTGAAAGTTTTCAGATATTTTGTAACATGCTACTCTTGGAATTTTTCTGATGTAATTTTCATTATTAAACTAGAATAATGTGAGGTGGGGCTTTTGGGGGGGTGGGGAAAACCAAAGAGGCAAAGTATCATTCTTATCACATCCTATTAAGGGTATGCACTATCAATGTGATTTATCACTGTTAATGTTAAACGTGATCATCTGGCTTAAGATAACTTTGTCAAATGTCTGCATTGCAAACTTACCTGTGTTTTTTTTCCTTCCCCTTCATACTGTACTTTGGAAGAAATCCCTATGCACAGCCCACATTTAAGGAATAAGGAATTGTAGACTACTTCATTAAGGGAAGAATATTTTGAAAAATGACATAAAATTCTGCATAGGAAATTTGTTTATTATCCTCCATTTATTTTTATTCAGTAATTTATTTACAATCATATAGACTTGATGGATCTTTATTTTATACTTTGAATTCAATCCTACTTTAATTTTGTTGTTCATATTTTCCTAGCTTTGACCATTAAGAGTTCTTTCAATTGGCTACTGTATGCCTTGGCATACTCCATCACTGTAGGATTTAGGGGTTTTTCCTTTTTACATATTTATTTTAATATACTTTTATTGGCACATTGTAACCATAAATTATATTGAGGTTTAGTGTGATAGAAATGTATATACACACAGCACCCAGTGTGTTTCCCTCCAGATCCCACCCCAATCCCTCCCCCTCCCCAATCATAATATTTAAATTAGTATTGATAGCTTCACAAATGTGCATAGGACTGTTTCCTTCATCAAACCTTCCCTTTCCTCCCTTTTACCTGCCTCCTCAAATCTTCTTCCATTATTCTACTGATATCTCTCCTCATTTATCTGAAGTCTTTTTTGTTTCCCAATTTCTCTCTAGCTTCCACATATGAGAGAAAACATATGACCCTTCACTTTCTTACACTGGCTAGTATAATGTTCTCCTGCAAATGGTATAATTTTGTTCTCCATTATGGCTGAGTAAAATTCCATTGTGTGTGTATACCACATTTTCTTTATCCATTCATCATATTGAAAGATACCTACCTAGGTTGGTTCCATAATTTGGCAATTGTGAATTGTGTTGCTATAAACATAGATGTGCATGTATCACTATTGTATTTTGACTTTTTAGTGCTTAATTTTGGCTTACAATGTATTCCAGGCTTATATTGTGTACTTCCTTTCCCACTTTTAGAGTTAGCCAAATGAAAAGAACAAGGAGCCCCTGTTCTTTTCACAGGAGTATTAGTAACTAAAACTTGAGTACTAAATTGCTCATTGTCTCTGTGTTATCATTGCTCCTAGGCTCTCTCAGCTTAACAAAGATATATACATGCACACTAACCCATGTATACACATGTATCTTTAAATATTTATATAACCATCTCTCTATATAAGCTAAACATAAGTTCATGCTGATGCCCAATCTGATCTATTACCACAGAGTTTCGCTAGTCTCTTACTCCTTGCATCTATAACTTCATATACAAATAGTGAGAAACATGTTCATGTCAAATAAATATTGAGATTGCTAATCCTCAAGGGTGGGCCTTGCTTGATTTTTTCATCACTGTTTTGTAGTTTTCTATAGCTAGGACTTGCATGAATTTTGTTAGACTTATACTCACGTCTTTCTTTTACGGGATGCTATTATGGATGATATTGCTTTGCAAATTTCGAATTCTGATTGCAATATGGGAAAGTAATTGATTTTTGTATATTATCACTATAATTGTATATTATCCTTGTATACTGGAATTCTGCTATACTCACATGTTGGTTTCATGAATTTTCTTTCATGAATTTTCTTTCATCAGTTCTTCAGGAGTTTCAATAGAGACAATCATGTCACCCTTAAGTCCAGCCAGTTTTATTTCTTGTTTTTCAACCTGCCATCTCCTTTATTTCCTTGGATTGTCTTATTATACCAGCTAAAATTTCCAGTATGATGTTGAATGGGAATAGTGAGAGAGGACATTTTTGTGTTGCTCTTGATCTTATAGAAAATGTGTGCAGTTTCTCACCATTAAGTATGATGTTTGTTGCAGATTATTTTATAGATGTTCTTTATGAAATTCATAGTTCCCCTCTGCTCCTAGTTTTTTGAGTTTTTTTTTTTTTTTTTGCAGTACCGGGGATTGAACGCAGGGGTGTTCTACCTCCGCACTACGCCCCCGGCCCTATTTTTTTTATACTTTTATTTTGAAACCGGGTCTCACGAAGTTGCGGAGGGCCTCACTAAAGAGAGAGAGAGAGAAAGAGAGAGCCGAGGCTGGCCGTGAACCCAGATCCTCCGGTCTCCGCCTCCCAAAATACTGGGATTACAAGCGTGCGCCACCACGCCCGGCCTTTTTTGAGAGTTTTTAACATGAATGAGTGCTAAATTTTTTCAAATGCTTTTTCCAGATGCTCAATATATTCACGATTTTTCTTCTTTAATCTGTTGATGTGGTAAGTTACACTGATTGTTTTTTGAATGTTGTACCAGCCTTGCATAATTTTCACATGGCTATGGTATATAATTCTTACCACACATTATTGAATTTAATTTACTAATGTTTTGTTGAAGTTTCTATGTGTATATTCATGAGAAATATTGATGTGTAGTTTTATTTTCTTGTAATGTCAAGCTGGCCTTGGTATTAGGGTAGCAATAGCCTCATAGATCAAGGTAAGAAGTGCTCACCTGCTTCTATTTTCTGGATGATATCATGGGGAATTGGTATTGTTTCTTCTTTATGAACTTGGCAAAATTTACTATTGAAAATTCTGGGTCTAGTAATTATTTTCCTGAAGATTATTAATTATTGATTCAATTTATTTAATTGCTGTAGGGCTAAGTTATCTATATCTCCTTGCATGCATTTGGTAGGTGGTATCTTTCAAGGAATTGGTCCAATTTATGCAAATTATCAAATTTGTGGTTACAGTATTGTTTATACTATTCCTTTATTATCCATTTTAATGTCCATAATTTATTTCTGATATTGGTAAATTTTTATCTTCTTTTTTCACGATTAGCATGCTAAAGGCTTTTGAATTTATTATCTGTTCCAAGAACCAGCTTTTGGGTTAATTGATTTTCTCTATTATTTCCTTGTTTTATATTGTATTGATTTCTGCTCTAATTTTTTTAAGTGCAATCACTTTTGGTTTTTTTTTTTTT
>PVJS01051274.1:0-14033 GCA_004027185.1 Glis glis | reverse complement strand
GGCCAGCCTCAGCTCTCGCTCTGTCTCTGTCTCTGTCTCTCTCTGTGTCTCTCTCTCTCTCTCCTTAGTGAGGCCCTCCGCAACCTCGTGAGACCCGGTTTCAAAATAAAGCATAAAAAATAGGACCGGGGGCGTAGCACGGAGGTAGAACGCCTCTGCGTTCAATCCCTGGTCCTGCAAAAAAAAAAAAAAAAAGAAAGGGCATGGGCTTTGAAGTCAGAGAGGCGAAGGCTTGATTCTGGCTCTTCATTGGCTCTTCATTGGCTCTTCACTGTGGGAGGTTGGGGGAGTCACACCATCATCCTTGAGCCTCAGTTCCTCCACGTATCTAATGAGAATAAGAATACCTACCTTTCAAGGGTGGTTGTAAATATCACTTGAAGTCATGTATGTAAAGGGCTTGACACAAAGAAAGTACCCAATAAATTAATATTTCAACTTCATTTCTTTGTGCTCCTTTGTAAGGCTCTGTGGCATTCATGCGCACACAAATATTCTTTAGGGATTGTAAAGGGGAAAAATTGTGTGATCTCCTGGATTGGGGCTTATAGGTACATCTGAGTTTTCTGCCTTCCCTGGAGATAGAGATTATAGCATGAGTAGACCCTCCCCCATTTAGACAGCACAGTAGCCCATGGGGCAAGCCAGCAGTGTCTTGTGGTGTCTGTCCCTCTTGGCCAGTAGGCTTAGGGCTGGGCCGCTTAGCCTTCTTTTTTCCTTTTTTTTGGCGGTACTGGGGATTGAACCCAGTGGCATTCTACCTCTGGGCTACACCTCCAGCTCTATTTTTTATTCTTTATTTTGAAGCAGGGTCTCACTAAGTTGCGGAGGGCCTAAGTAGCTGAGGCTGGCCCTGAACCCGGATCCTCCTGTCTCGGCCTCCCAAGTACTGGGATTACAAGCATGTGCCACCACGCCCGGCTCCGCTTAGCCTTCTGACAAGCACAGCAGTACCCCCTTCGGACTCTGTTCTCTGATATGAAGACTGGTCTCTTTTCTTAACAGGTTTCTCTGAAAACAGACCCTACAAGTTCCAGGTGCCTACGCCTGCTTCCCAGGCCACAGCTGTGGGGGGCTTGGGGTGAAGTAGAGAAGTTTCTGTATTCAGCTGCCCAGGCAGAGGAGAATGGGGTCTCCACAGCCTGAAGAATGAAGACACGACAGAACAAAGACTCAGTGAGTAACAGCTACAATGAGAGGCATGAAAGATTAGGGGTAGGGGCAGAGACGCAGGAGGAAGGGCCTGGAGAGGAAGAACAGAAATCACATGCGACCTACAGTTAGGTGCAATGGGAAAAACATGACCGACCGACCTCCCCCTCCCTCAGATGTCAATGAGGAGTGGACGGAAGAAAGAGGCCCCTGGGCCCCGGGAAGAACTGAGATCGAGGGGCCGGGCCTCCCCTGGAGGGGTCAGCACGTCCAGCAGTGATGGCAAAGCTGAGAAGTCCAGGCAGACAGCCAAGGTATTCTGTCCCCAGGTCCTCCCTGGCACTGGGGCTGAGGGTGTGCGTGTCATGGGGGAACCTCCTGTCGGGCAGAGGGTAAAAGTGGAGGCCTGGGAAGTGGAAGACAGGAATTTTCTCTTTCTCTCTAACAGAAGGCCCGAGTAGAGGAAGCCTCCACCCCAAAGGTCACCAAGCAGGGCAGGAGTGAGGAGATCTCAGAGAGTGAAAGCGAGGAGACCAATGTACCAAAAAAGACCAAAACTGAGGTGGGAGACCTTGGTAGCCCCCTGACCCATTTTCTGATCATTCTTTCCCCAAACTTCTTTTTTGCTCACTATTCTTACCTCCATCTCTATTGGGATATAGGAGAAAAGCCATATCCTAGTATCTTGTCTATAATATGTCAGACAGATCTTTAGGGCTTTGGTTAGACCAGTAATGACCAGGCAGGGCCAGAGGGGACTTGAAGAGTTGGGGGCTCATAGCCTCTGGGTGAGAACTCTTAGGGGAAGGAACAAATAAATCTTGGTCTTTTGAGGAACCAAAGATTTGGGGGACATAGGGAGTCATTGCCATGAGAGGAGGGGAAATAATGAGGTGGTGGAAGATGGATTTGAAGTCAGCTGAAGAGGGAAAGGTGCTCAAGATGGACACGAGAAGGAAGAGGGTTTGACGAGTAGGGAAACGAGTCTGGCTGCTAGGAAGCAGCCGAGATGTGGGGAGAGTGCAGAAACCCCACTGTCAGATGGCAGGAGTACCCCTCACATCACAGTACAACCGTGTGCTGAGGAGGAAATGCCGGTTTCCTGGATGCAGGAAAGGGAAAGAGGAAAACGTGGCCCTCCCCCCCTACCTCAGGAGCTCCCCCGGCCACAGTCGCCCTCTGATCTGGACAGCTTGGATGGACGGAGCCTCAACGATGATGGCAGCAGTGACCCTAGGGATATAGACCAGGACAACCGAAGCACGTCCCCCAGCATCTACAGCCCTGGAAGTGTGGAAAATGACTCGGATTCATCTTCTGGCTTGTCCCAGGGCCCAGCCCGCCCCTACCACCCACCTCCACTCTTTCCTCCCTCACCTCCACCACCAGACAGCACTCCCCGGCAGCCAGAGTCGGGCTTTGAACCCCATCCTTCTGTGACGCCCACTGGGTATCATGCTCCCATGGAGCCCCCCACATCTCGAATGTTCCAGGCTCCTTCTGGGGCCCCTCCCCCTCACCCACAGCTCTACCCTGGGGGAGCTGGCGGAGGAGTTTTGTCTGGACCCTCAATGGGTCCCAAAGGGGGAGGCGCTGCCTCTTCAGTGGGGGCCCCTAGTGGGGGTAAGCAGCACCCCCCACCGACTACCCCCATTTCAATATCGAGCTCTGGAGCTAGTGGTGCTCCCCCAACAAAGCCACCTAATACTCCAGTGGGTGGTGGGAACCTACCCTCTGCTCCACCACCAGCCACCTTCCCCCATGTGACACCAAACCTGCCTCCCCCACCTGCCCTGAGACCCCTCAACAGTGCTTCAGCTTCTCCTCCTGGCCTGGGGGCCCAGCCACTCCCTGGGCATCTTCCCTCTCCTCATGCCATGGGGCAGGGAATGGGTGGACTTCCTCCTGGCCCAGAGAAGGGCCCAACCCTGGCTCCCTCACCCCATCCTCTACCCCCTGCTTCCTCCTCTTCTGCCCCAGCACCCCCTATGAGGTACCCTTATTCGTCCTCTAGCAGTAGCTCTGCAGCAGCCTCTTCCAGTCCTTCCTCTTCCTCTGCCTCCCAGTACCCAGCTTCCCAGGCATTGCCCAGTTATCCCCACTCCTTCCCTCCCCCTACAAGCCTCTCTGTTTCCAATCAGCCACCCAAGTATACTCAGCCCTCTCTCCCATCCCAGGCGGTGTGGAGCCAGGGTCCCCCTCCACCTCCTCCCTATGGTCGCCTCTTGGCCAACAGCAGTACCCATCCAGGCCCCTTCCCTCCTCCTACTGGGGGCCAGTCCACTGCTCACCCACCAGCCCCAACACATCACCATCACCACCAGCAGCAGCAGCAACAGCAGCATCATGGGAGCTCTGGGCCCCCTCCACCTGGAGCATACTCCCACCCCATGGAGAGCAGTAGCTCCCACCATGCACATCCTTACACCATGTCTCCCTCCCTGGGGTCCCTGAGGCCCTACCCATCAGGGCCAGCACACCTGCCTCCACCTCACAGCCAGGTGTCCTACAGCCAAGCAGGCCCCAACGGCCCCCCAGTCTCTTCCTCTTCCAACTCGTCCTCTTCCTCCTCTCAAGGGTCCTACCCGTGTTCACACCCCTCCCCTTCCCAGGGCCCCCAAGGGGCACCCTACCCGTTCCCACCGGTGCCTCCGGTCACCACCTCCTCAGCTACCCTTTCCACCGTCATTGCCAGTGTGGCATCCTCGCCAGCAGGCTACAAAACAACCTCCCCACCTGGACCCCCACCATACGGCAAGAGAGCCCCATCTCCGGGGGCCTATAAGACAGCCACCCCACCGGGATACAAGCCGGGGTCGCCACCCTCCTTCAGAACGGGGACCCCACCCGGCTACCGAGGGGCCTCCCCGCCGGCAGGCCCAGGGACCTTCAAGCCGGGCTCGCCCACCGTGGGGCCCGGGCCCCTGCCACCTGCGGGGCCATCAGGCTTGTCATCTTTGCCACCACCACCTTCGGCCCCGGCCTCAGGGCCGCCCCTGAGCGCCACGCAGATCAAACAAGAGCCAGCTGAGGAGTACGAGACTCCCGAGAGCCCGGCGCCCCCGGCGCGAAGCCCCTCGCCCCCTCCCAAGGTGGTGGACGTGCCCAGCCACGCCAGCCAGTCCGCCCGGTGAGTGGCCCGGGGGGGTCTGGAAGCGGGGTGACGGGGGTGTCTTCAAGTGTTGCTTTTTAGAAGTACACGGGACGGGCGGCAGCTCACGGGCTGCGGGGTTGCTTTTGATGACGGGGCGGATCGCGGGGGCTGAGCGCGCGCTGCCTGCGCCCCGCAGGTTCAACAAACACCTGGACCGCGGCTTCAACTCGTGCGCGCGCAGCGACTTGTACTTCGTGCCGCTGGAGGGCTCCAAGCTGGCCAAGAAGCGGGCGGACCTGGTGGAGAAGGTGCGGCGCGAGGCCGAGCAGCGCGCGCGCGAGGAGAAGGAGCGGGAGCGCGAGCGGGAGCGGGAGAAGGAGCGCGAGCGCGAGAAAGAACGGGAGCTCGAGCGCAGCGTGGTGAGTGCGTCACGCGCTGCGCCGCCGCCTTTCCCTCCCGCCCTCTGCCCGGCGCGGCGGGGCTCCGGCTGCGGGGGTTATCTCGCCACCTGTCGGAGAGGAGGAACCAGTGCAGCCCCGAGACGCAACCCTAGCTTTCTAGCAGGAGCCTTCTGTTCCTGGGTTGAGTGAAGGCTTGTCCGGATCGGACTCCACATGGATACCAAGAAGGGGAAATATGGGGTGGGGGTGATCCTTACAGGCAGAGTTGCAATGGGGTGAGGCATTTTGGTCTTCGGTTTTTTTTTTTTTTTTTTTTTTGCGGTACTGGGGATTGAACCCAAGGGCATTCTACCTCCAAGCTATATCCCCAGCCCTGTTTTTTATTCTTTATTTTGAAACAGGGTCTCACTAAGTTGCAGAGGGCCTCACTAAGTAGCTGAGGCTGGCCGTGAACCCGGATCCCCCTGTCTCAGCCTCCCAAGTACTGGGATTACAAGCATGCGCCACCACACCTGTCTTGGTCTTCAGTTTCTGAGACAGATGAGCAGCTTGGGGCCAGCCAGCTGTTCCTATGACTGCTGTTTTGACTCCACTTCTTCCTGTCCTTGCAGAAGTTGGCGCAGGAGGGCCGTGCTCCGGTGGAGTGCCCATCTCTGGGCCCAGTGTCCCATCGCCCTCCATTCGAGCCTGGTAGTGCCGTGGCTACAGTGCCCCCCTACCTGGGTCCTGATACACCAGCCCTACGCACTCTGAGTGAATATGCCCGGCCGCATGTCATGTCTCCTGGCAATCGCAACCATCCGTTCTACGTGCCCCTAGGAGCAGTGGATCCAGGGCTCCTGGGTTACAATGTCCCAGCCCTTTACAGCAGTGACCCAGCTGCTCGGGAGAGGGAGCGGGAAGCCCGCGAACGAGATCTCCGTGACCGTCTCAAGCCTGGCTTCGAGGTGAAGCCTAGCGAGTTGGAACCCCTACACGGGGTCCCAGGGCCGGGCCTGGATCCCTTTCCCCGACACGGGGGCCTGGCTCTGCAGCCCGGCCCTCCTGGTTTGCACCCTTTCCCATTTCATCCGAGCCTGGGGCCCCTGGAGCGAGAACGTCTAGCGCTGGCAGCTGGGCCAGCTTTGCGGCCTGACATGTCCTATGCTGAACGGCTAGCAGCTGAGAGGCAACACGCAGAAAGGGTGGCAGCCCTGGGCAATGACCCCCTGGCCCGGCTGCAGATGCTCAACGTGACACCCCATCACCACCAGCATTCGCACATCCATTCTCACCTGCACCTGCACCAGCAGGATGCCATTCATGCAGGTGAGACCCCTACTTCCTTGCTTTGGCCCTTTGTGGCCACCATACCCCTGGCATGATTGGGCTCTTCTAATCCTCAGGCCCACTTCCCTCTCCTGGTCTGGTGTGGACCTCTTCTGAGATTGCTGCCTCAACCTTTGCCTCCTGACGTTCCTTGGCCTTGTCCCATGCCCTGGCCTAGCCACAGAGCCTGTATTAAGCACACCCCAGCCCTCTATATAGTCTAGCATCTCACCCCACTGAGGCCCATGTTGGAGCCTTTTGAAGGAATACCACCTTCCCATCCTCATGCCCACTTTCCCCAAGCCTTCACGTGCAGATTTTCTTGTTCCTCCGGATTCAAATCTTGTTTCTTACCATCTTCTCCATCCGTTCTAGCTGGAGGTCTTTTGTGTTTCTCCCCATCTGTAGGTCCAGAACCTTCTAGAAAGGACCTTGTAGCTTTGGTTTTGGGTGTCACAGGCAATAATGAACTTTACTATCCTTTCTTCACATTTCTTTTTTTCTTTTCCTTTGTGGTATTGGGGATTGAACAGAGGCATTCTACCTTTGAGCCATACCACCAGCTTTATTTACTTATGTATTTATTTATTTATTATCCAGTGGCACTGGAGATTGAACCAAGAGTTATTCTGCCTCTGAGCTACACTCCCAGCCCTATTTTATTTTTTATTTGGAAACTGTCTCATTAAGTTATGGAGGGCCTCACGAGGTTGGCCGCGAACCTGTGATCCTGCTGCCTCAGCCTCTTTTAAGTACTGGGATTACAGGCGTGTGCTACCATGCCCGGTTCCCATTGTATTTTATTTTTGCGGTACTGGGGATTGAACCCTGGGGCATTCTACCTCTGAGCTATACTCGCATCCCTATTTTTATTCTTTATTTTGAAACAGGATCTTACTAAGTTGCAGAGGGCCTAAGTAGCTGAGGCTGGCTGCAAACCTGCAACCCTCCTGTCTCAGCCTCCCAAGTACTGGGATTACAAGCGTGTGTCACCACACCGGGCTCCCCCATTTTATTTTTATTTTGAAACAGGGTCTCCCTAGGTTGAGAATCTTACCATTTGTTAAGGCTGGGCTGTGCTCGAACCTGCAATCCTCCTGTCTCAGCCTCCCAAGTACTGTGATTACAGGCGTACACCACTACCCTTGTCTTTTCTCCACATTTCTTATTGCCCAGCGTAGCATTATACTCTGTGCTTTCTTCCTCTTTTTTTTTTTTTTTTTTTTTTGCGGTACGGGGATTGAACCCAGGGGCATTCTACCTCTGAGCTACACCCCCGGCCCTATTTTATTTATACTTTATTTTGAAACCGGGTCTCAGCAAGTTGTGGAGGGCCTCACTAAGTAGCTGAGGCTGGCCGCGAACCCGGACCCTCCGGTCTCCACCTCTCAAGTACTAGGATTACAAGTGTGTGCCACCACGCTCGGCTTGCTTTCTTCCTCTTAACCTCTCCTCTCTTCCTGTCTCATTTCCTACCTGTCTCTTCTCTTCTTCTCAGACCCCTCTGGCAACTTGAGCTGTCATTTGTGTGTCCCTTCTCCAGTGGAGTCTCTTCCTGTCCATCCTCCAGGTCTCCAGCTCTGCTCTTCTGCCTTTGTTCCATCTTGGACCCCTTGTGTTTGTCCGTGTCTCTTCCTCGGCCCAGGTCCCTTCATCCAAATGCATGGTTTTTCCTAAATGTGCCTTCTAGTGACACCTTCCTCTTCTCTGCCCTCCAGCCTCTGCCTCGGTGCACCCTCTCATTGACCCCCTGGCCTCAGGGTCTCACCTTACCCGGATCCCCTACCCAGCTGGGACCCTCCCTAACCCCCTTCTTCCTCACCCTCTGCACGAGAACGAAGTTCTTCGTCACCAGCTCTTTGGTAAGGACAAGGTTGGGGTGGGGAAACATTAAGGAAAGAAGGACAGAAGGGGAAGTTGGGATGGTGGGATGGGCCTCGTGTGGCTTATGGGGGCATGAGGAGCTGGGATAGGAACAGAAAGCCAAGGCCCTGCCCGAGACACGCTCAGGTTTCGGAGCTAGGCTAAGAGGTTTGACTTCTAATTCCAACCCAGTATTGGCAGCTTGCAGAGGCTTTCTACTCTTGAGTTTCCTCTATGTAAAATGGCTGGCTCTCCCTGTCCCAGAGCAGGTACTTGGTATCCATCAGTCACGTGCCCCCTGCCCTTCCTGTTCACAGCTGCCCCTTACCGGGACTTGCCAGCCTCCCTCTCTGCCCCGATGTCAGCAGCTCATCAGCTGCAGGCCATGCATGCGCAGTCTGCTGAGCTGCAGCGCTTGGCACTGGAACAGCAGCAGTGGCTGCACGCACACCACCCGCTGCACAGCGTGCCGTTACCTGCCCAGGAAGACTACTACAGGTACCATGAGTGAGGGGAGGTGGGCGCAGCCAGCCGGGGATGGGCAGTGGACATGGCACAACAGGGCACTAGGCCCCTGGGGAGGGAACTCTCCTTCCCCATCCTCATGGGTGAAAAGGCCAAGATCGGGGCTGATCTCATTCTCTCATCTCTGCACTACCTCTTCCCCAGTCACCTGAAGAAGGAAAGTGACAAGCCGCTGTAGAGCCTGCGATCAAGAGAGCACTGTGGGTCTTACATCCGGACCCTGGAGGACCTCCTACTGGCTGCTCCCAGAGCCGAAGAGAGGGTGCTACTCAGAGGGAGGGAGGGAGGGAGGAAGGAAGGGAGGGACAGACAGAAGGCTAAGGCCCAGGTGGTGTGCAGAGTGGGGAGGTGGCAAGGGTGGGGACAGAATGCGCAGTGTCTTGGACCAGGTCCCTCTTCCTTGTCCCCTGCTTTCCTCCTCCCTGAAGCCCAACCCTCAGTGGCCGCCGCCCCTCCCCCACCCTGTTGGTGTGATTATTTCATCTGTTAGATGTGGCTGTTTCGCGTAGCATCATGTGCCGCCCTTGCCCCTGCCCCGTCCCTGTGTGCGCACCCCCTCTGCGATGTATGCCCCTTGCCCCTCCCCCACATTAATAATTTATATATATAAATATCTATATGATGCTCTTTAAAAAACATCCCAACCAAAACCAACCAAACAAAACATCCTCACAACTCCCCAGGAAAATGGCTGTGACTTGTTCTTTGTGGGCCACGGGGGCTGGGTTGAAGTGGGAAGGGATGGGACCTTCTTGAGGTGTAAGGACCTTGGAGAGTTGGACAGGGGCTTCAGAAGAGCCAAGGTCCTTGGCTCTGCCGGTGACATGGTATGGGGGAGGTAACCATAAGTGCCAGGCCTTCCCTCTCCCCCAGGGATGGGAAGTCAAGATCCCCGAGGCCTGGGTCAGGCCCATGTTGAGCAGGGCTAGGTACAGGAAACTACTCAAACCTTGCAGGTGGGCCTTGTCACTGGTCCTACTAGGTGTCATGAGAGTCCTGGTGAACAAGACCTTCAGAGTTCTGAACAGTTTGAAAAACGAGATGAAGCTGGGATGGGCGTAGCTTCAATAGGCCAATGTGAGCCGGGCATGGTGGCGCACACTTGTAATCCCAGTACTTGGGAGGCTGAGACCAGAGGATCTAGATTCATGGCCAGCCTCAGCTACTTAGGCTCTCCACAACTTAGTGAGACCCTGTTTCAAAATAAAGAATTAAAAAAAATAGGGCTGGGGGTGTAGCTCGGAGGTAGAATGCCCCTGGGTTCAATCCCCGGTACCTCAAAAAAAAAAAAATAATAATAGGCCAATGTGACTAGTACCTGGCTAACCACCCTACAGGCTGCCCGGTGTGGTGACACATGCTTGTAACTCCAGAATTTGGGAGGCTGAGACAGGAGGATCTCAGGTTCGAGGCCAGCCTCAGCAACTTGGTGAGACCCTCTGCAACTTAGGCTGTCTCCAAATAAAAAATTAAAATAGGGCTGGGGGTGTAGTTCAGAGGTAGAACGTCCCTGGGTTCAACCCCAGAACCAAACAACAACAACAAAAAAAACCCTACGATTGGAGGAAGGAGTCGGCAACAATCCCAAATGCCTAGAAGGGAAAGAATACATGGTGTTGTGCAGCACTGTTCACTACTGTAAGAAGCCATCTTAGGAACGCGCCAGACCGCTTCCACCTTCTGTTTTATTGCTGCGAATCACTATCTCGGTTCTTTACGAAGGGTCTGTGATTGGCTGCTTTCTCAGCCAGTCAGCGTCGAGTTCATTTGCATAGCTGGTCTCAAATGTTCACTAACTCTAGAAAACAATGATTTCAGTTAAGTTCCTTTGAATATTGTTTTTCCTACCGAACGTCTTAGTGTGCCTTGTTGGTTCTACGTTAGTGGGGACTCGAAAGGCGCCCTGTCGACTCACCCTCACCAAGAGTGGAGTTCACGTACACCCCGTGTTCTCTCCAGGTCAACTTCCGCCAGTGTTGCAGCTCTTTTAGAATTTGTCTAGCAGGCTTTCTGGCTTTAGCCGGAAGGCCCCCTTACCGAATTTGTGCGCAACGACAGAGTTCTTGTGTTTTAAGGTTGAGTGGTTTGTCTGGTTACTACCGGGCTGTTTGAAAATCCGGGCGTAAAGCTTAATGCTACGCTGGAAAACTTCCGGCTCCAGCAGATACTGCTTCCCCTCCGCCTTTGCCGGCATCGGAAGCTGCTCTAGAAGGTGGCTCGTTTCTCCTGATTCTTTTTTTATACCTCCACTGCACGTGCAGCTTCTGTCGTCCTATGGCGTCCGCCTCGGCCCAACCCGCGCCCCTGAGCGCGGAGCAGGCTAAGGGTGAGAAGCATCTTAGTCCAAGCCTGGGCTGTTTGCTGGGGGAGGTTAAGGGGCGCGAGATCGGCCCCTTCCGTAGGGAAACGAGGGCCGAGGGCGCGGTGCACCATCCCTTTCCTCTACGTGGGGGACCTTGCCTCCTAGAGCAAGGAGTTCGGGATACGTACGGCCTCGATCCACTAATTCCCTGCCCTCTTCCCCGCGTTGTCCGCTGCTGGGCCCGCCGGCCGTGCTCTGACGCCCACCCTGGGACTTCTCCCTGGATGCTTCTGGCGCGCAGTGGTCCTGGCGGAGGTGATCCAGGCGTTCTCGGCTCCGGAGAACGCCGTGCGCATGGACGAGGCTAGAGACAATGCGTGCAACGACATGGGCAAGATGCTGCAGTTCGTGCTGCCCGTGGCCACGCAGATCCAGCAGGAGGTTATCAAAGCCTATGGCTTCAGCTGCGACGGGGAAGGTGAGTCGCGGTGGGGTGGATGGGGGAGAGGGTGCAGGATGGTTAGGCCCCTGAGCCGTCGTCCTCTTTCTCGCCACACGGCGGCAGCCACAATCTAACAGTATGGGCACACAGAGCCCAGGGTATGCTGTGAAGTTTTGTAGTTACCATTAATCACACCATTATTCCATTTTATGATGAGAGAACAGATTGTAGAAGTGCGTGCCCGGGGTCACAAGTGCCCCGTTCTGTAAGCTTTTAGTGAGATGTCTGCATGACGGCCCGCTTCAGTTCCTGAATGGTGTTTTAGCTAATCTGGGGATTAGAGGCTGAATTCTTTCGTGGACTGGGCCCAGCTGCCTCAAGGCCTTCCTGTGGCCTGGCTATAGACTACAGATCTGGTATCTTGTGGAAGCCCATACTTGGGGTTCTTGGGACTAAACTACTAAAATGGGTTCACCAGAAAGTGAGAAACACATTGTTTTGGGACATTTTTATTCATTCACCATTCTCATCTAGTTGAACGAGTGTAGACCAAGAGGTGGTTGATCCAAACCAAGCAGGACAGAGGCCTGCATGTGTCCTGTTTTGCAGATGGCTGCCTCATCAGAGGGAGAGCAGCCAGTACCTCATACTCAAGCCACCCTCCTCCAGCTGTCTTTGGCACACTGATCCCCAAGACTGTGGGTTGACTCTCCACTCCTTCTTGCAGGTGTCCTTAAATTTGCCCGCTTGGTTAAGTCCTATGAAGCCCAGGATCCTGAGATTGCCAGCCTGTCAGGCAAGCTGAAGGCTCTGTTCCTGCCGCCCATGACACTGCCGCCCCATGGGCCTGCTTCTGGTGGCAGCGTGGCTGCCTCCTGAGAGTTGGCCTTCCCGGTGCTGCCGCCCCCCCCCCCACGAAGGAAGACCTGGGTGTTCCAGAGGACAATAAACGTGTCTGTGACTTAGCCTTGGTGTCAGTTTTCTGTGATCCTGACAACCCCCACCTCATCCCCAGATTTCCTCCGCTGTAACAGGTCGCCCCACCCCCCTGTCTAGGTCCTTCCTCTACTCTCTGCTGGGCCGGCGGGCTCCTCCCCTTCCCCAGGGCAGGTGAGAGGGTGGGCCGACTCAGGGGGCACCTCCTTCTCTGAGGAGTGGGCTTCCAGGGCTTTTTCTTGAGCCCCTTGGCTTCCGTATACTGAGAGGTTCTCCATTGGTGGGTGTTCCCGTGGCC
The DNA here is from genome assembly GCA_004027185.1 of Glis glis. NCBI lineage: Eukaryota > Metazoa > Chordata > Mammalia > Rodentia > Gliridae > Glis > Glis glis. Next base: position 1,712 of record PVJS01051274.1, on the reverse strand, counting down.
AGGGCTACTTCCTGGTCTTTTCCCCTATAGGCCCTGCCCCAGCTCTGTCAGCTGGAGCTCCAGGTGGAGCAGAGGTGGCTCCACCCCCTGGACAGGCAGGCGGCCTGCTGGCCTGGAGTGGGGTAGCAGGCTGCTGTGGGCGGTCTCAGGCCAGCCCCGCCCCACCTGTCCTTTCTCCTCGACCATTAGTCCCGGGCTTGTCTTTGCAGTGCCATTGGCCTGGTGGGCTGGATCGAGGAGGAAGCGGTTGAGATCAGGCCCGGGTCTTCCTTCCTGGACCACTGTGCACAGCTGTGCCACTGGCTCGGCCCCACCCCTGTGGCCCTCTGCCTGCGAGTCCTCTATCCCTCCAGGGAGATGCTGTCCAGTGGGTAAGTTCCCCGCACCACCTGGGTCCCACAGTCTCCTATTAGTTTGGGGGGGAGGGACATTGTGCTTTCTCCCAACAGGTGTGTGACTATGAGTATTATCTGCTGCCACCCTCTGCCCGGGTCTGCTTCCAGTCCCTGAGGACTCTCTCCTCCCTACAAGATGAGAACCCCCAGGCTCATTCAGACCCCCCGGCCTCTTTTTCTTTTTTCACACTTTTCCCCTGACAGCGGTGTATCTTTTCTCACCATTGCATTTCTACCTCCAATCTCTGGTCCCTTGCTTCTGCGTCCCTCCTGGGACCTTCCCCCCTGGGTAGCTCACATCACCTCAAACATGACAGTCTGTAAGGCACAGCTGAGAAAACTCCCCTTCCCTGCCAACTTCCTGCTCACTTCCCAACATTCGGCTGCGTTTCCATTTTGTTTCCCTTCACTTCCACCTCCCCTCAGCTTCCATTCAACAGATACATGTTGAGCATCTACAATGTGCCAGGTATGTTTAAGATGTTGGTAATCCTGGAGCGGACAAAACAGATATGGTAGTGGAGCTCTGTGGGGCACGCCTGTAATCCCAGTACCTGTGAGGCTGAGACAGGAGGATCGCAGGTTTGAGGCCAGCTTTAGCAACTAAGGGAGAGCTTCAGCAACTTAGTAAGACCCTATTTCAAAATTTAAAAATAAAATAAAATAGGGCTGGAGGTGTAACTCAGAGGTAGAATGCTCCTGGGTTCGATCTCTAGTACCACACACAAAATAAATAATTTTTATTTTTTTATTTTATTTTTTTGCGACCCAGTGTAGTTCTACCTCTGAGCTACACTCCTGGCCCTGTTTTTTATACTTTACTTTGAAACAGGGTCTCACAAAGTTGTGGAGGCCTCACTAAGTAGCCAAGGCTGGCCACGATCCCGGATCCTCCAGTCTCAGCCTCCCAAGTACTGGGATTACAAGCGTGCGCCACCACGCCCGGCCAAAATAAATAATTTTTTAAAAGATGAAAAGGGCTGGGAGTGTATCTTAGAGGTAGAATGACCCTGGATTCAACCTCCAGTACTGAAAAATAAAAATAAAAAATAGCAAGTGTAGCCGGGTGTAGTGGCCCACACCTGTAATCCCAGTACTTGGGAAGCCGAAACAGGAGGATTGCAGGTTAGAAGCCAGGCTCGGCAACTTAGTGAGGCTCTCAGCAACCTAGTGAGACCCTGTTTCCCAATAAGAAATAAAATAAGGCTGGGGTGTAGCTTGGAGGTAGACTGCCTTTGGGTTCAATCCCCAGTAACACACACACACACACACACACACACACACACACACCACACACACACACACACAAATAATAAA
>PVJS01051273.1:0-14031 GCA_004027185.1 Glis glis | reverse complement strand
GCTCTTCCGATCTGCACAAAAACAGACACATAGACCAGTGGAACAGAATAGAAGATACAGAAACAAGTCCACAAACTTATAGTCAATTGATTTTTGACAAAGGTGTTAAACGCATACGTTGGAGAAAGGATAGTCTTTTCAACAAATGGTGCTGGGAAAACTGGTTATCTACCTGTAGAAATATGGAACTAAATCCTTACCTCTCACCCTGCACAGGAGTCAACTCGAGATGGATTAAAGACCTGGAAGTTAGACCAGAGTCTGTGAAATTATTAGAAGAAGCCATAGGTCCAACACTCCATCATATAGGCACAGGTAGAAACTTTCTCAACATGACCTCCAAAGCACAGGAAATTAAAACAAGAATTAATAAGTGGGATAGCATTAAACTACAAAGCTTCTGCTCATCAAAGGAAGCCATCAAGAGCTTAAAGAGAAAGCCTACGGAATGGGAAAAGATCTTTGCAAGCTACCCCTCTGACAGAGGTCTAATATCTAGGATATACAAAGAACTTAAAAGACTTTACACTAAGAAATCAAACAACCCAATCAAGAAGTGGGCAACTGAAATGAATAGACACTTCACAAAAGAAGAGATACAAATGGCCAATAGGTACATGAAAAAATGTTCAATATCATTAGCAATCAGGGAGATGCAAATCAAAACTACTCTAAGATTTCATCTGACCCCAATTAGAATGGCAAGCATTAAGAGGTCAAACAACAACAAATTCTGGCAAGGATGCGGGGAAATTGGGACTCTTCTACATGGTTGGTGGGATTGCAAACTAGTTCAACCACTGTGGAGATCAGTGTGGAGATTCCTCAGAAAACTGGGAATGGACCCACCATATGATCCGGCTATACCATTACTGGATATCATACCAAAGGGATTGAAACCAGAAAACTACAGTAATATATGCATACCCATGTTCATAGCAGCACAATTCACAGTGGCCAATTATGGAACCAACCTAGGTGTCCATCAACAGATGAATGGATTACAAAATTGTGGGAAATACACACAATGGAATTCTACTCAGCAATAAAGAAGAACAAAATAACATCATTTGCAAGAAAGTGGAAGGATCTGGAGAACATTATGTTAAGCGAGATCAGTCAATCACAAAAAAAGAAGGGACGTATGTTTTCATTAATATATGCAACTTATGGAGTAGTAGGGTCACACAAGGGCCTCTGGTTGATAATGGAGAACTCTCAGCGGAACAAGGGAAGTGGTACAAGGGAAGGGGGAGGACAAGAAAGAAGTGAATTAATGGAATTACTATCATAAACAATATGTACATGTGAAAATATACCAACATCATTCTTGGTACTTCATATGGGTGGGGGAGGCAGAGGGGACACTAAGAGCTGTGTGCATGTATGTTAACATCAAATAGATATTCATTCATTGTGATGTAAGACTCCAATGCACCAATAAAAGCAGGTTAAAAAAAAGAAGAAACACAAATGGCTAATAAATATATGAAAAAAATGTTCAAATCATTAGTGATCAGAGAGATGTAAATCAAAACTACCCTGAGATTTCACCTAATACCAATTAGAATGGCAATCATTAAAAATACATACAATAACAAATGCTGGCAAGGATGTGGAGAAGTAGGAACTCTAATACACTGTTGCTGGGATTGCAAATTAGTGCAACCTGGGAATGAACCTACCATATGACCCAGCAATACCACTTCTAGTATCTACCCAAAAGAATGGAAACCAAATTACCAGACTAATGCATGCATATCTATGTTTATAGCTGCACAATTCACAGTTGCCAAACTATGGAACCAGCCAAGATGTCCATCAGCAGATGAATGGATCACAAAACTATGGGATATGTACACAATGGAATTTTACGCAGCCATAAAGAAGAACAAAATTACATGATTTGCAGGAAAATGGATGGAATTAGAGAACATTATGCTTAGTGAGATTAGTCAGTCACAAAAAGTGAAAAGTCAGATGCTCTCCCTAATATGTGGAAGCTAGAGAGAACAGGACATAGGAGGGACTCCAGACAAAGAAAGAGAAAACCTTAGATGAGTAAAGAAGGCGACCTAACTGAGGGAGATGGGAGAAGGAAAGAGGGAAACACCCTAATGCACAGGATGTACATACACAAACTTGTCAAAGTCAATCACTATTGTGAGTACAAGAAGGTATGAAGTGGGAGGGAATAGGGGTGGGGATCAGTGGAGGGTTAATTAACCGATGTGTGCATGTATACTTCTACTACCCTGAAAATCATCAAGATGCATTAATAAAATGCACCAATAAACAAATTAAAAATAATAATATTGAAAGAGTCATAACATACTTGGTAAGAAAGGATTTAACACAACATTAAAAGGCCAAAGATTAGGCAGAAGTGAACTTGATTTTTCCTGTTTTCTGAGAAGGAATTGGGCGCTGGGATGTAGGTGAGGGGCCAATTATTGTATTGGGTTTGCAAAAAGCAAGAATGGAGTAATGACTGCAGAACCTTGTCATATAATCCTGTTTACTCAGAAAGGAATATTGTTGATGTAATCCTGTTAAGCATTGAATGTTTCCCTTTAGTCATGCTGAAGTAAGTAGATTAGAAAGCTTTCTATTTTTTTCTAATAGGCAATTAGCCCTCCATGTCTGTGAATTTCACACTTGAAGATATATTTAAACACAGATTGAGAATATTTGGAAAAATTACTCTTAACTAAATATATAGGCTTTTTATTGCCATTAATCCCCAAACAATAAGATATAAGAGCTATTTGCATTGAATTTATATTACATTAAGTATTATAAGTACAATAGAGATTATTTAAAGCATACAGGAGGGGATGCCTAGGTTACATGCAATATTACATCATTTTATATAAAAAATTTGAGCACCTGTAGATTTTGGTATCCATGAGTGTCCTAGTTAATTATTCTGGGTCTTCAGAAACATTAGCAGCTTAGGCATAGGACCTTCCAGTATGTCCTACTGACACCAGCCATATCTTTGTCCACAGTTTTATTTCCTTTAATACCCAGCTAAGTTCTGGATTTACAGTTAATAACTAGAGAATTGATCAGCTTGGTTTATCTTCAAATACTTGGCTGGAAAAAGCATTATTAACTACAGCATCATTGTGCTATGAAAGATTATCCTGCAAAGTGACAAAAGATTATTAAAATAAAAGTGAAGCATATGTTTTACTTGTTTTTATAAACTCTTAAGAGTTCTTTCTAGTTAGAATAACTCAAAGTTCTCATGGATTAGCATTAATTTCCAGGAATTCTAAAAAATTCATGATTGTCATTCCCTGCAATTTCTCCCCATGCACTCTATTAATCACCAGTTATACTAATGAGCACCTGCTTACTCTATTAATCACTGGATTGCTAACTTTCTCCCAATGTCATATTGAAGGCAAGATAGGCAATGTCTAATTATTTTGTCTCCATTCAAATATTCAGATGGCCGTCAGTCAGCGTTAAACACCTAAGTGACAGAATTTTAGCACCACAGTTGTTTTCCCTTTACTTCCTTTATATGATGTTTATATTACTATTTTTCAAAGTATAAAATGTCTCTCAGTATCCCAAATTGAACTTGGACTGTCTTTTCACTTCAGAGTGCTGTATCCATTTTGTTGATGGAAATAAAAAAAGATTAATGACCAATTTTTCTTTTGCAATAGCAGCAGCTTACATTATAATAGAAAAATTCAATCAGACTACACATGACAGTCTTTGGTCAAGAAATATATGAGATCTTTGTAGTTGTATGAATCAAGCATTTAAAATATATTTGTTGTCAATATGTCAGAATTCAATTGTTGTAAGAACTACCTGATGGATAATACAATTACATCAAATATTAGACAAGAATGTTCTTTGTGTTCTTAAAAAAAAAGCAAATGATCAAAATCTCTCCACACCTTTTCCTAATCTCTGACATGTAAGTTATTATTCAAAAATAAATGTACACTTCAGACAATTGTTTCAATTATTTTTAGGCCAATAGAATTCTATGTAAGGAATTATTCTTCCAGTGTCTTGAAAGATACTTTAGTGGTCTTAAAAAATTCATGCAGTTTCTAAAAATGCCAAATTTGCTCTTGGAGAGTATTTTGTTGTTAGATTTTGGCACATATTATCTCCAATAATAATATTCTCTAGTTCCATCCATTTTCCTGCAAATGGCATAATTTTGTTCTTTATGGCTGAATAACCTTGCATTGGTTGTATATACCAGTTTTTACTCATTTATCTGTTGATGGTCACCTAGGTTCGTTTCATAATTTGGCTATTGTGACTTGTTCTTTTTAAAACATGGGTGTGCTTGTGTCACTATAGTATTCTGACTTTAATTCTTTTGGAAAGATACCCAGGAGTGGTATAGCTGGGTCATATGTTGGTTCCATTCCTAATCTTTTGAGGAACCTCTGTAGAAGCTGTACTGATTTACAATCCCACAAACAGTGCATAAATTTTCATTTTCCCCCACATCCTTGTCAGCATTTATTATTGTTTGTGTTCTTGATTATTGTTATTCTAACTGGGGTTAGATGGAATCTGAGTGTAGTTTTGATTTGTAGTTCCCTGATTGCTAATGATGTTGAGCATGTTCTTATATATTTTTGGTCATTTATATTTATTCTTTTGAGAAGTACCTATTCAGTTCAATTACCCACTTATTGATTGGGTTATTTATTTTTTGTGTTAAGTTTTAAGAGTTCTTTATATATTCTAGATATTAGTCCTCTATCAGAGGAGTAGCTGGTAAAGATTTTCACCCATTCTGTAGGCTATCTTTTTATGCTCTTGATTGTTTCTTTTGCTGAGCAGAAGCTTTTTAATTTGATGTCATCCCATTTTACAGAGAACCTAAATAGAACAATAATGAGTGAAGAGATTGAAGCAGAAATAAAGTCTTCCAACAAAGAAGAGTCCAGGACCATAATTATTCGAATTGTTCTGAAAGGTTTAAGTAACAGAGAAGGTAGAAATATTAAATTAAGTCTACTCTACCAGAAATTAATAGTACACAAAAAATTCAGACTCATATTAATATCCTTTAAAGAATGGTAGATTATTCTATAAATGGCAACAATGACTTTTCTTAAAATGACTAAATTACCATTATTTTATATGAAATGTATTTTGGATGGATTTAATTATCAAAACAGAGAACAAGAATAAAATAATTGTAATGTAGCCAAAATACTCTTATTTTTAAATGGGGAAATCATCTAAAAGCAAGGAAGCAAGCAGTACAGATTGATAGAAAATAACCATAAAAATTTGGAATGGACTGGAGGTGTAGCTCTTGGATTGAGCATTTGCCTAGCATGTGTGAGGGAATTGGTCCTGACCCCAGTACTGGAAAATTAAATAAATAGGAATTTATATGTATCAAAAGATACTAAAAACAAAATTGCAGTAGAGTAACTGTTTTACCTCTCTCTGCCTAAGAGGTCCCAAGGCCTTAATTGTTCTAGTCACATCAGGCATGAGGGGCAACCACAAACTATCAAAGACAGAATGAAGGGCCCAGACTTAATTCTGGGACAGTTGCTTTTGACAGTGCTGAATAATGAAGATTTGCTCTCAAAATTTAATAGACACAATATCCAGAGCAAGTGATTGCCAGGAACCAAAATTCTTGGAAGAAATAAATCAGTGGCCTGAGACCTACCTGTGCTAATTCAAAAGTCTTGCAAATAATCCCAATCTGTCTTTCTAATCACCATTGGAATGTCTGCACCCAAAGGTATATTAAGAAAAAATGAATTTATTATTTTACTTAATATACTGAATTCTATTTCTTTTCTCTTTCTTTCTTTCTTTCTTTCTTTCTTTCTTTCTTTCTTTCTTTCTTGGTACTGAGGATTGAACCTAGGGGCATTCTACCTCTGAGTTGCATTCCTAGTCCTTTTATTTTTTTTCTAATTTTAATGAATAAAATTATATCCAAAACATGTTATAAAGCCCCACATTGTTGATTTTGAACAGCATTAGAGGGTTTGATTTAACAGCATGTGCTGAAGTTAAATATCCTGAAAATCAAATGCAAGAACAAAGTGAGAAAGACATCCAAAATTACATAGTTAAAAATCTAAGTACATTAAATGTGGCTTAGGACATATGGAGATCTCAAACATTATCTTGGAAATAAAAATTTAAAATTCATCTTTGGAATGAAAGAAGAAAGATATCATTTCCACGTTAGCTATAAATGTTTAGATTATATAAAATTCCACATGTATTTCATATATATATTTGCATATGTATATATATATATGTATATGTGTGTTTGTGTGTGTGTGTGTGTGTGTGTGTGTGTGTGTGTGTTTTAGAATATGCATGGATACCACGAAATAAAACAAAACCATCCACCTAGAACTCTGAACCAAATACTTCATGGAGTATATACTTTGAAGTTTAAAAATTATATATATTATGTGGAGGAAGGAAAGATAAAATTTCCATCTAACAAAACATGTCAGATTCATTGAACTACCAACTTTTATCTAACTCTAAAAATTAATATAATTAACCACTTCAAATGCTATTCTTAGTAAAAATTTAATCATACATAGAATAATTATAGTAATTTTAAAATGGACTATTTTAAAAGTATATTTGAATTTTTCAGATAAGGAGAAAATATCTATAAGAGGCAGAAATAAGACAAATCATGTATTTGAAAAATAAAGACTAGAAGCAAACCAGTATTAATAAGTTCACATATTGTATAAAAGTACAAATACTTTTAAATAGCTTTATGAATTAAAATGTCTACAATTAAGCTAGGTGCAGTGGGAGACACCTTATAATTTCAGTACTTTGCAGGCTAACACAGGACAATCACAGATTTCAGACCACACCGAGATCCTTTCTCAAAATAAAAAATAAAAAAGGGCTTGGGGTATAACTCAAAGGTAGAATGCCCCGGGTTCAATTTTCAGCAACACACACACACCACACACACACACACACACACACACACACACACACTAATTTCTACAACTGGAAGACATTCTATTAGATAATATTTTAGATAAGCATAAGCCATCATGTAGACTAGAACCATGTTGATTCTGAAAAGTATATAATGGAATCTTTAAAGAACAATCTACTCCATGAAGTATTTGGTTCAGAGTTCTAGGTGGATGGCTTGTTTTGTTTCATGGTATCCATCCATATTCTAAAACACAACATTCCCTCCATCACAGGCAGGCCTAGTGTGCTCCCATCACTCTGATTTGGGCAGTTGTTGACTATTTTTACTCATAATTTTTCTTATGAACTTAATGATCAATTTGACAAATTCCAGAAAGACTTTAAAAAATACCCTGCATAATACATTTGTTGAGATCAGAGAAAATTTATAAGTTATAATCTTTGGTATGCTGAGCCTTTGAATATAAGAAAAGAGCATCCTTTTTTATTTGTTGGAATCTACTTTTGTGTCTTTTAGGAATATGTGATAGTTTTTCTTATGTAAGTTTTATAGGTTCTAATTGGCTATTTGCCTATTGGAAAATTATGATTAGCAGTATAAAAGATTCTTAAATACATTTGAATACAGAAAAATTCACAAATGAAGCATATACAGTTCAATGAACATTATTAGTTTAAAAACACACACAAAGTCACAACATTCCCATTGTAATCATTTTCTAATCAGGAAACAGAACATTGATCTGGGTTCAGTTTTACAGGACCATAATCGCAGCTACTTGGGAGGCTGATGTAGGGGGATCACGAGTTCGAAATCAGCCTGGCAAAATAGAAAGACCCTCTCTCAAACAAACCAAACCAAAACAAAACAAAATTTTAAAACAGAACTATCACCCTCAGGATCCTGACATGTAGTACCATGGATTAATCTAATCTAATATTTATCCTCATTCTAATACAATCAGAGTATACTTTTTATGTTTGACTTTTTTCCCTCAAGTTATGTTTGTGAATTTCATCTATGTATGTGCAGTTGTCATTTGTTTAGTGACTATATTCACTCAATGGACCATTGAAAAAATATATGTTTGAATTGGATTCAGCTTGGGATATTATGAATAATGTTTATAAAGATTTTCTTTTATATGATTTTTGGTTAACAACTATACAATTGGTTAACATTATCTATTGTAGGGGGTACTAGACTGTGAAAAATGAATAGTGCCTGGTTTTGACATTATTCTGTAGTTTTGCATAGTTACCACTGGGATAAATTAGGAAAGGTATAGACCCTCCGCAACTTCGTGAGACCCTGTTTCAAAATAAAGAATTAAAAATAGGGCTGGGGGTGTACTCGGAGGTAGAATGCCCCTGGGTTCAATCCCTGGTACCGCAAAAAAAAAAAAAAAAAAAAGAAAGGAAAGGTATATATGTTTTCTCTCTGTACTCTTTCTTATGGCTACATGTGAAGCTATATTTTTCTTAAAATTTTAAAAGTATGATTAAAAATAAGAAAAGTTAAGCCAGGCATGGTGGCGCACACTTGTAATCCCAGTACTTTGGAAGGCGGAGACCAGAGGATCCGGGTTCGCGGCCGGCCTGTGAAAGCCCAAAACTTGTTAGAGGCTTAGCTTTAGACACTTGGTAAATGTTGAGAAAAAAATCTGCTTTCTATAAGCAGAGGTAGTGTCTGTTTTTTAGAAAACTTAACATAATGGAAGACAGCTAGATTCTTAATTTTTAAAAATCACAGATGTAGTAAATCATGTTCTCAAAGACTTGAGAGTAGAATGAAGAAACATGAAAGATACAGGACAGTGATTCTGTGAGGTTTGGTGCAGCGATGCACACCTGTAATCCCAGCAACTCAGGAGGCTGAGGCAGGAGAATGGCAAGTTTGAGACCATCTTTGGCAACTTAGCCAGAACCTGTCTTAAAGTAAAAAAAAAAAGTTTATAAAAGCTCTATTTTCAATATCTAAAACAAATGAGTGTTTATAAAAACTATTGTGTTTATAAATGAATGTTTATAAATAAATGAATATTTATAAAAGCTCTATTTTCAATAACCAGAACTTAGAAGCAATAGAATGTCCCTTGATAGGTGAATAATTAACTCCCGGTATATCTATACTATGAAATACTACTCAGCAATAGAAGGGGATATATTATTGGCATAAGAAACAACTTGGATGGATAACAAAATATTCTGAGTGAAGACACCTACTTCAAAAGGTCACATGCTTTTTGGGTATTTATTGAAAATTATCTAAATGACAAAATTATAGATCTATAAATGTAAACATAATGGTAATAGTAGTCAGGATTTAAGGGTGGTGTATTTTGTTTCTTAGGGATGTAACAAATCCACATACCAAGTGGTCTAAGTCTGTCCTCATACAGTCCTGGAGGCTAGATTTCTAAGTCAAGGTCAGATTCTCCTGGAGGTCCTAAGACTCTGTCCCATGTCTCTCTCAGCTTGTACCAGCTGCTGACAACCCTTGGCATCCCCTGGCTTACTGTTGCATGACCTCAGTCTCTTTCTCAATGGGCCTTTTTCTCTGTATTTCTGTGTGTCCTTTCTTTTCTTATAAGAACACTTATAAAAACACTTCCCACCCTAAATCTAGGGTCATGTCATCTCAAGATTATTAATCAATTATACTTACAAATACACTCTATACATGTACTCCACATTCTGAGGCTTAATAGAAATAAATTTTTGAAATACAGGCAGTGAGGAAGAAGGAGGTGATGTGACTAAAATGAGGTGGCTCAAAGGAGATATTGTGAAAAGATATTTGTGATCTTAATTGTAGTGATGATTACATGAATCTGTACATTTCATAAAAGTGCATAAAATCATGAAGAAACAATTTTCTGGTTTTATATCCTGTTATAATTATGGGTAATTGTGCCGGGTATGGTGGGTCATGCTTATAATCCCAGTACTTGGGAGGCTGAGACAGGAGGATCTGGGTTCGCGGCCAGCCTCAGCTACTTAGTGAGGCCCTCCACAACTTAGTGAGACCTGGTTTCAAAATAAAGAATAAAAAATAGGGCTGGGGGTGTAGCTTGGAGGTAGAATCCCCCTGGGTTCAATCCCCAGTACCGCCAAAAAAAAATAATAATTATGGGTAATTGGATAAAACAGGGTAACATGTAATTGGGAACTCTCTCTACATTTTTAACTTCTTATGAAGTTATTTCAAAATATTATTTCAAAATAAAAGTTTAAAAGGTGAGTTTAGTGGTTTTCTTACAGATCACAACCTTTCTTTTAATTATAAGTGTAATTATGTGTATGTATATTAATTAATTACCATAATCTCAGTGATATCAGCCTTTTGAATAACTAATTAATATATAAACCATATCTATTCTTACTTGCTTTCCTTAGTGTCTGGTACAATAAAAACATTATTTCTTCAAGAGATGAATAAACCTTGATACTTGCTAAAGAGTATCATGAGTCATGTGTCCAACATGACAATAAATTGTTTATATTGTGACAGATTTTATCTATCTACTCAGAAGGCTGGAAGAGTATATCCAGCAATTGTCTTACTGTTTGTTTCTGAATTGAATATCAGGTATGGAGTGTCATTTTCTATAAAATGAAGCTAAATTTAAACCCAAATTAGTTTTGAAGTGTCATACTGCATCTTACATAGTCTAAAGTACTTTCTACCCTCAAATGATCTATGTATATGGAAAAGGCTTATTTGAAAAGAGAAGGATAGAATGATTAAGAGCTTTTGAAAGCACAGAAGCTTTCCCCTCAAGTAAAAGGGAACATATTTAATCACTGTATTTGCACAAACCATTTACAAAATTAGTGAAATATAATGAAGTCCAGAAAAATTATTAGCACTAAATATATATATATATATATATATATATATATATATACACACACACACACACACACACACACACACACACACACACCTGCACACACATGCCAATGACAATTATATCTTTGAGTGATTTAAATATGCCATTTCTAAAATAATTACTTTAAAATCATTTTCATGCTAAAACTCCTTGAATTGTTAAAATGTACAGGACGGCTGTATGTTTTGATTCCATGTGATAGTTATATTTAGGTTGTTGACTGTCAGGTATCTGTTATATTCGAAATGAGATTCCTCCTCTATCCACCTCAAATTTAACACTTTTTACCAAGGAGAATTTAGACCTGATTAGAACTGACACTTCTTTGCGGAGAAAACCTGCATAGTGGAATCAAAATGTCATAAGGGAAATAAAGCTGTAATAGAACAGAACTACAAAGAAGGAAAATAGAATCACAACTCAAGTTACAGACGATTTGTAAGAAGAAAAATGCCATTTTCTAATTAGTCTTGAATTATAAATTTTGTATTTGCAGAGAGAAATGAGCCATGAATTATAATTTGGAAGTATCATTCTTAATCTAATTCTTACAATGAAGTTTTTAAAGGATACATTTTGCCACTTAGTATCACAACATAAATATTAATATCAAGAATTGTATCCTACATTTATCTAGTGTCTTCAATGTCAAAACATCAAAAAGTACTTCAAAGATTCAATTGCCTCACCTCCATGTTAGGACTCACTAGAAATTCAAAAACAGTTACAGTACACAGCAAACATTTCATATGTCAAAGTACATAATTTGTTTTTCAAAGTCAAATCAAGTTAAATGGCCAACCAAGATAACATAATTAAATAAAGAGAAGTGTTAAATATTTGCTATGAATCAATGTTAAGCCAAATCTGAAAATCATTGCATTGGACAGACCATTTTGAATTTTCAGGATGTTATGCAGGATTCAAATGTGTTTCAACACCCTTATTGTGTAAAACCACTACACAATGTAATGCAGAAGACAAATGCTGATTATTTAGGAAGGAGAGTTCATACTGCTATTATCCATACGTCAAATTAATAGCAGAACCCAACATATCTTAAAACTAAACTTATACCATCCTGTCCTATTACCCCCTTGCTCATTTCCATGTACTTTTACATTATTCAAAATACCCAGCTCAAGGAGATAACTGATTAGTAAAGAAGATCAATATTTGTATAAATAATTACACCACAATATGTGCAGCACTGCTCTGTTTAACACTCATTCTTTATGGTGCAGTTATTTATTTACATACTGATCTCATTTACTGGTCAGTTAGCTCCTTGGGGAAAAAAAGACTATAAAGTATTCATGTCTGTTTTCCTGGGCACCTAGTCGAATGTCTGGTTCATCTGGCCACCTCTGTTTTAAACTGTCTTCTCAAGGATGTTTTTATATTAAAAGTCTTGGAAGACAGAGATTATTCCTACTTCCAAAGAACATATATCATACTCCCAGGAAAAGGATATATTAGCTTGAAGTCCATTATAAAATATTTGGATACAAATATTTGTCAGCTGTGATTCAAACATACTACATTCATAGTATCCCCACGGGACATATGGATGAAGAAAATGATACCAATGTGAAGTTCATGCAGTGCTCTGTACCATGAGTAATATCTCAGGTCTCTTCTGGTGGCATCCATGAAACCATGGCAGGTGAACTTAGCAGTCAAGAGGGTTAAATCAGACCACACAAATTTCTTGAGATTAGTCACTCAATAGGTACATGTTAAGAGCATTTCATTGAATTGTGAATGGCAAAAGTAAAAAGTAGAAGCCTGTTCAATCATCCACTTTATGCTTCTTATCACCCATTTTACACATGAGGACTCTGAGGTTCAGAGAAATCAATTCGCTTAATCTCTGAGGTGATAATTAAAACATATTTTTGTGAACCTTTAATGATCCATGTGTAATTATGATTTTTCTTCATTTTTAAATCCCAAATATTTAATGAATTTTCTGTTCATGCAGAAAATGACTATAAATGCATATTGGTATATGATGTCAGTGGCAAATTTATCATTTGCATTTATAATCACGTTGGCTCCATGTTGTACTTCTTTAATGTTTTTGAAAAATAACAAAGAAGAAAAGAAGATATATAAACTCATGATTAAATAAGCTCATATTAGTTAAAATATGCTACATAAACAGAAGTTCTTTAGTAGTTCAAATATAAGAAAGGTGAAATGATTAATTTTCCAAATGACCCAGGGTAGGAAAAAAATAAAAATTTTGTCATGTTGAACATCCAAATTTATATTATCCAACACACTAAAACAATATTATTAATTTACATTTTAGTTATTTTAAAATTAATGTCATATTCAACTGATCATTTTTTATGGTGTTAGGGAATCAAACCTGGGGCCTCCCACATGGCAGACAAGGACTGTACCACTGAGCTACATCCCCAGCCTAATTTTTGTTGTTTCTTTAAACCTGTTTGAACAAAAGGAATCTATATATACTTATTTTAAAGATAAATAACATTTTATTAAAATAATTTAAATTAACATGGAAAGTTCACAAGAAAATTTTATTTCTAAAGTTATTACTTAAAAATAAAATTTCCTAGGTTTAATCATTCCATAAGAACCTTTCCTAAATAAATCTATACATGTACATTAAGTTGCATTTTAGAAAGCCTGCTTCAAACCATAGTGTTAATGACAAAACACATAGTTTATTAAAGCCAGTCTCTTTGAGTTGTATAATATTGATCCTATTGCTACTTACTATTTACCTAGAGAAGAACAAAACAATTGCTCTTTTGCTCTTTAAATGCTGATGATTTGAAACACTTTCAGAATCTTAAATTATTTTATTATAAAGGCCAATACATAATAAAGAGATGTGATTTTTTTTAATGTTTTTATTGGTGCATTGTAGTCTCACTTCACAATGAGTATCAGTTTGGTGTTAACATACATGCACACAGCTCTTGGTGTCCCTCCCCCCCGCCTCCCCCTTGCCTCCCCCCCACATGTAGCACTGAGAATGATGTTGGTATAATCTCACATATACACATTGTTTATGACAGTAATTCCATGGATTCACTACTTTCTTACCCTTCCCCTTCCCTTGTATCCCTTCCCTAGCACCTCTGAGGGTTCTCCATTGTCATTGGAGACCCTTTTGTGTCCCCACTACTCCCTATATTGCGCATAT
>PVJS01051272.1:0-14033 GCA_004027185.1 Glis glis | reverse complement strand
TGTGCATGTATGTTAACACCAAACTGATACTCATTGTGAAGTGAGACTACAATGCACCAATAAAAACATAAAAAAAATAATGGGATCAAGTTTATTCATTTGTGAGATATTAAGTAGATATTTGAATAGAAAGAACTAGAGAGATTAATTCATAATTTATCTGTGAAGGTTGCTATTGAAGCTTTAGACATGAAAGCATTTGACAACAAAGAATACAGAGCGAAAATGGAAATGGGTTTTGTGTTAGTCAGTTTTCTGTCACTAAACAAATACCTTAGACAATCAACTTAATAGAGAAAATGTTTATTTTGGTTCACAGTTTTGGAGGTTTCAGCCCATGGTCAGTTTACCTCATTGCTTTGGGGCCTCTGGTGAAGCAGCATATCATAGCAGGAACATGCAGCAAAACTGTCCATCTCATGGGGGAGAAGCAAAAAACAAAACAAGAGACAGAGGTCCTGCAATCCCCTTCAAGGGGATTCCCCCAATGACTCAATGACCTTCCACTAAGTCCCACCTCTTAAAGGTTCTGCCACTTTCAAATACTGCCCTTTGAGGATAAAGCCTTTAACTTGTCCTTTGGGGTCATTTAAGTTCCAAACTATAGCAGGTTTAGAACTGGCCATGAGTTAATGACAGGGAAGAGGACATGCTTTCAAAAGGTACAGGAAAAAAAAATGGCCAAAGAGGAGGAAAACCAAGGCACCATACTCTACACAGAAATTATAGTTAAATCTTTCCAGAAATTTAACTGTAAGCAGAAGTTACCACACCAAAAATAAAAAAAAATTGTAACCAGAGAGAAATATGTAGGGATTGTTTTTCCTTTTTTTAGGAGCATACCATATCAAGCTAATAAATATGTTTTTTTCCAGGGTGCTAATTCATTCTTAATTATATTTTCCTAGATTCAATCCAGAAAACTCTTACATCCTAAGTTCTCTGCTAGGCTGAAAGTTTAGAGCATGACTAAAATATATTTGATTGTCTCAAAATGTACAGTCAAGTGAGACACTTGCCACTTAGGGAATTTTTTTAAAGTATGCCATGCCATACACTGTACCTATATGATTACAGGGGAATCAAGATTGAAAACATCTTAAAAAGAGAAATATGATTTTATACACAATGTGATTTATTGTCTAATTAATGATCAAGGTCCAAGATGCCTTTGAGTTAGAATAAGAAGGAAAATAGCATAAAATAATAGGCACCAAATTATTCTAGTTCTCTCAAAATGGTTCCCAAATGAACAAACTGCAAGACTTTCAATGTCTGCTTTCAAGTTCAAAAGTTCAGGGCATCTTTCTTCTTAAATATTATTTTTGGCAAATAGAGGTCTCATCAAGAAGTGTTCCTCTTGGTATTTTTACTATAAAAATCACATAGTGAGATCAAATAGTACCATATGAGCACAGGGACCAATATCGTGACAGTAGACGCGCTTCTCCAGTACCATATATTCTAGCTCTTGGCACAGCACATCTGTGGGGTAGTCAGATATATTATAGAAAATATATTATCTATATCCTCTGACCTTATGCTTGTTTAAGATTATGTTACAAAGACAGTTTCATGAAAATTATTGAATTAAAATTCATCCCAGATTTCTTAAGTGAATGCTCAAAATTTATGTTCTAATTTATTTCTTAGTTGAACAGATATTGCTTCCCTTTTGAATTTGAAGCCTCCTGGAGTAAGTGTAATACGAGAATGGATTTCTTTTTTCTGTTATCTTTAAGGAGGGATGATTTTCATATAATATATGAACTGTTTATAGTTTCTGTGGATGTTATCTAACCTACAAAGTGAATGATCAGCATGAAACAAAGCAGACGGTGCGGTTGTCTGGTTTGTGTCTGAGAGTAAGTGCAGGAGAATGCTGTAAAGACCCCAGGAGAGGGGTAGCCTCGTCATGCCCACTAGTTATTCTCTAGAAAGATCTTTTAGGCCTGAAATCATTACTGAGCATTTACTAGGGGACTTTGAGAGTGGAAAACCTATGAAAAAATATTATTTTTCTTATGTCTTTCACTCAGATTGTTTTGCATCACACACATAAACAAAAATATAGAAACTTTGCAATGAAGTGACTATTGATTTATAATTCAGAAGATTTTAAAATTATGATTTAATTTAAATTTAAGATTTAAAACACAGAACATTTAAACTTTTTTGCCACGAATTAACAGGTTTAGAGAAATTAATATTGAGTTTTATTTTTATTGTTGATATAAATAAATTTCACTTTGTGATTATGTTTTTGAGTTTCTTGGGCTGGAGCTATGTTTTATAGACTTGGAATATGATCTGTATCTATGACCCAATTTCAACCTTTTATTGTAGTTATCTATATGTGTGTCTGTCTCCTCACTATGAGTCCTTCAGGGTTTAATCTCGGTCATATTGTTGAATCCTGGCACCTTATGCATGCCTTGGTACATAATAAGTTTTCATTGAAATTCCTAGAATTGTGTATCTATTATAAATAAAATCACACAAGTTAAAAAATCAACAACAGATTGACCTCTTATGTACAATATATGTTGTATTTCTTAAGGTATCTGGAATGAGGATATATCTAATAAACCACGTGTATCCTACATTTTATTTTATTTATTACCTCACTTTTATTATACCATATTTAAAAATAAATGTGGGATATGTTCTTATTTGATAGTTACATTTAGTTTGACTATAGGTTTGTGTATATCAGCAAGTCAGTGGGTGTTTATGTGACTATTAGCTCATGAGAAAAAAAGTTAATTTTATTTTTAACTACAATAAATGAGTAGTGTGAAATTTTCTTAGTACATTTCTTATAAAATGTGAGTAAAATAAACCTTCTCACAATTTTATATTTAAAGTAGAGCTATCTTTAAAAAACTGCTGCAAAGTTAAATATAGCAGTAAGAGATATCATTACTGCCTGTTGCATTTCACTGAAAATACTAGTGAATTGAGATCGTGGTGTTCAATATACATCTAACCAAAATCATCATGTTCTTTTGCAGAATAGCTTACCAGATAGTAGGACTTACAGTATCTTCCAAGAGTTTTTATTGAGGTATTTTACATGCACTTCCATGCAAAAATATTTAATGAACTGTCTGATACCCATAAACATCACCCAGAGCTAGGTATAGGTCAAGCACCATCCACTAGCACCGTCTCATGTGTCGCCTCCTACTCAGAGTAGATATCACTAATTTCTATCATAATTGATGAGTTTTGCATGTTTCTGAGTTTAGTATGCATGGGATCATATATGAACCCATGCCGTTTGAAGCAGTAATAGTTCATTCTCATTTCCTGCTTTAAGCAAATGAATTTTACAATTTTAAATTTTATTCTACACCATCATCGTATAACACTGTATATATATATAGTGTTATATATAGTGTACATATATATATATATATATATACACACACACATGCTCATTCTGCTATTCATGGATATTTGAGATGTTTTTAGTTTTGTCTATAATGAACAAAGCTGCTGTGAACATTCTTGTATACATATTTTGGTGGATGAGAGGAAATAACTGAAAAATAAGAAAGGATATTGAAAATCATTAAATATGATATCCACAAAATAGTGAACATAAAGTAGATAGGATGTGAGAAATACTGTAATACCAAACTGTTTCCAAACTGATTGTACCAATTTACCCTCCCATTAGAAGTGTAAGAGTTTTAGTTGTTTCATAACCTTATTTATACTTGAGATTGCTAGTTATATTTCAGTCTTTCTGGTGGGTGTATCTTAGTATCACTGTGCATTTGTTTTCTATTTTTCTGATGATTAATTATGTTGATCATCTTTCATATTTTGCTGATCATATTTCATTTTTTGCAGCTTTTTTCATGATTTCCATTTTAACTGGATTTTTTATGAATTCTCCATGTATTCTAGATGCCATTTCTTTGTTGAATTTATATGTTGAAAATACTTTCCCCCAATCTGTAGCCTCTTTTCGGTCTTTTAATGTTGACTTTAAATGAACATAATTTCTTAGTTGTAATTAAGACCACTTATTGTAATGGGCACCATTTGGGAATTTTCTGGTGTAATGGGAATGTTTCCTATCATGTGGCAGTATAGGATACATGATTTACACATTAGTCAAGACTTTGAACTATTCATCTAAAACTGGTGCATTTTATTAAAAAAGCTGCCCCAAAATGGTAGATGAGAAAGAATAATAAAGTACATGCTCTAGAATATCCTTGAATGATAGATCCTCTTTAGTGCATATTGGTTTTGAGTAATTTTAGCACCCAATTAAAATCAGAGTAAATATTACACATAGAATAAACATCACTATTGCCAAAAATTTACCTAAGAGATGAGAAATTTAGGGTTGTTTAGGATCATATGGGTAATATATGGTAAAATGTAAAATTGAACTGAGATCTATCTGAGGCAAAGGACTCTAATTATATACCAAACTGCATTGATTACTAGGTGTTCTTTGCAAATAGAATGCTTTATATTTTGGTGGATAAACTTTCTGGCATCTTATTTGTGTAAATTTAGTTAGTAATCAATACAATGCGGAAAAAAATGATTCAGGTCTCTCACATGACAGTAAGATTATTGGATTAGGTGGGCTAAGAAAGATGTTGTTGATTAACTATCTGTACACTTTTTACTATCAATTAAATTTATTATTCCAATGTGCTATATTTATTTGTTTTATGTTTAAAAAATTTTAATTATGTGACTATGAATTTATCAAAGTTTAATAAACACTCAATTAAATTTAAAAATCCTCAGCATTTTTCAATTTGAAAAATCTGAACTTTTAAAAGTTCAAATGTACATAAAATTCTCTTCTCATCTTTGGAACATCTTAATGTCTATAAAAATATATACTCAACCTACAATTAGAGCAGAGCTATAGCTGGTCAGTTTTAATCTCATCAGTAGTTGTATGGCAGGACTGGGAAAGAACACTTCTTTTGAAGATTATAAATAACACATTTAATATTGGCATAAATTTTTCCTATTTCTAAAACCTTGGTTATGTATTAAAGTGAAGAAATATGAATTCAGGTGTATCTTTCTATTTTTTATTCTTTTCTGTTCCTGGCTTAAATACAATATTTCTGTTTTCTTATACCTAAAAAGCAGCTAAGTTCTCTTCCAAGTTTCAAGGGAAAGCTTTAAATTTGCTAAATAGAAAGCATTTCTATTATTATCCTAGATTTTATTTAATGCCTTAATTATGCAAGCTATTTTAAAAAAAGGTTATAATAAACATTTATCTTCTTTGTTATAAGAACAAAACCAGTGTATTGTATTTGTGCTAATTCTACTTATTTTCTAAGTAAATTAAGGGGCAATGCTGGTGTTGTGCATTTCAAGTCTTTATTATAAGGCATTTATTGAATGTTATGCCATGGTACTTCCTCAGAAACCCTTGGTGGTTTGTTTTATATATCAACTTGGCTTAGGGTATGGTGTCCAGTTGTTGGTTCATGCACCAGTCTAGATTTCTACTGCTGTGAAGACATTATTTCAAATATGATTAACATTTAAATCTGTAGGTTTTGAGTAAAGCAGATTACCCTCCACAAAATGTGGGCCTCATAGAATCAGCTAAAAGTCTTAAGGGCAAAAACAGGTTTCCTGAAGAAGGAATTTGCCTTACGACTGCAGTGTAAATATCCTCCCTGTGTTTCCAGTCTGTTGCCCTGTGGAATGTGGAATCCAGATTACAACATTACCTCTGCCTCAATACCTTTCCAGACAGTTCTACAGATTTCAAACTTGCCAGCCCCCACAATCAGATGAGCCAACTCCTTAAAATAAATCAATGTCTACCAAACTGTTTCTCTCTTTCTTTCTAATCTTTGTCTCTGTATACACATACACACACACACACACACACACACACACACACACACACACATTTATATGTACACACACATCATAATATAGCCTATCGTTTTTGGTACTCTAGACAATCTAACTGATAGACTCACTTTGACATGATGATTCTCTTTAGATCACTCTCAAGACTCTTCTTAGCACGTGGATATCATTGGATGTGAGGAAGCTTTCTAGAAGGAGTGATACTATAAATGTTAAATAACTGAATTTGGAATGTAACTTCATGTCTTGTATCACTGAGTTGAGGGTATTTAGGTGGTAGAAGGCAGAATGGGATTAGAGAAAGGTGTGACTGGAGGTGGCCATGTGTCATCACATGAGCTGATGTTCTCAGAACTCTATAATGATAATGGAAATATCCTTTCAATTTATTGTGCCATCAATGTATCACAGACTGTGCTGGTCACTTGAAAAAGTATGCCTCTAATTCTTCCTGAAACTCAGAGTAAACTGTGAGTGTTCCCATTTTACAGATGTTACCTGACAAAGGTCATAGGACCAGTGGTGGAATACAGTAGATAAATGCAAGATTTATTCACCCTGAGAGCTCATGTGCTCAAAATTACAAAAATGTTTGTTTGTAGTAATTATTGAAAAGATACACTCTATTATGCTGATATGGTGTGAATCTACAGGAAAGTCTCAAGGTGTTGAAAAATAAATCCTGACTTAAATGAAGTTCTATCGATTTTGGATTTCTTTATCTCTGGTGAAAAAACATGAGCTCAAGTTTCTAAAAAAAATCAGACTAGTGGGACTAATAGAAATCAGGCTGTTTGACAAAAAGAAAATAAGCATACATGATTTTTAAAATTATATTTAATGAGACATTTAAAAAGTTTTAATTATATTAAAGTTGTTATGATATGTCTGGCGATATGATAAGAGAAAATGGAGAAAGTTTGTGTACTTCGTCCATCCTTTTTAAATTTTTGCAAGATTAATCAATGCCTATAAATTGAATGTAACTTAAATACTGAGATTATACTGAGCACTGCATCAATGCATTCATTTTGCCCTTTAATCCAATTAGATTTGCATCATCTTTAAATGATGCATCTATCATACCGAAATTGCCACATCGTCAGTTAAATTTGAGTCCATTTTGTTTTACATATGCAATCAATATGCCATTCTGCATGAAATGTAGTTCTAGGTAGCATAATAGAACAACCTCAGAAATGAAATAAATAATTTCAGAAATAACTTTTCTTGCATTCCTGAACTGAAATCTAGAACTCCACTTCCCTCCAACATCTGCTGTTTTTTTCAATATACAATCCAAATTAAAAATTCAAAAAAGATAAAAGAAAGAAGTGTTGGGGCGGGCGTGGTGGCGCATGCTTGTAATCCCAGTACTTTGGGAGGCAGAGACCGGAGGATCTGAGTTTGCGGCCAGCCTCAGCTCTCTCTCTCTCTCTCTCTCTCTCTCTCTCTCTCCCTGTTTCTCTCTCTCTCTCTCTCTCTCTCTCTCTACTTAGAGAGGCCCTCCGCAACTTCATGAGACCCGGTTTCAAAATAAAGTATAAAAAAAAATAGGGCCGGGGGTGTAGCATGGAGGTAGAACGCCCCTGCGTTCAATCCCTGGTACCGCAAAAAAAAAGAAGTGTAAAATCTGTTTTTAAATTATCTAAAACAGAATTCTGTTTATAATTCTTGTATATTTATTGTGCAATTATAAGTATCAAAAAGGATGTGCCTCATGATATGCAAAAAGAGACAGATTTGTATTTCTAGGAGGCTTTGCTTTTACTAACTTTATGAGTCTACACCTGCAAAATCTCATAGATAGGCAACAGAATATGTTCTAAGTATGATAACAACTCCATGGCATATGTAAATATAAAAAAATCTTTGAAAACTTATATTGGCTTATATTGCATGCATGCTTAGTTTTATCATCAATTCCATAGTTTGGTGTTTCTGTTACACTTGAGACACAGTGGTTTTTGACATTGTTATTGCTTTTCGAAATTTATTAGAAATTATACGTGATTTATTAATTTGTTATCATAGTTCTTTAAGCATGCTCTTTGCTCCTCTTGACGTTTTCTGGGTTGTCTGATTCTAAATGTTCACATTTAGTCTATTGTGAACCACTGCTTCTGTCAAAGACCTTTTACAAATTCCAGATAATAAAAGTCCAGTAAACAGACATTAACCTTTTATGAGAATCTGTCTTTCTGTGTATATAAGACATAAATTCCCCAGTTTTGCTCATTGTATTCATTTACAATAACATCTAACAATTAGAAGCAATCATGTATTATTCAAAGCAAATGAGAAACCCAGAAAAAAATTGAAAACATTCTCTAAGAAGCGAGAGAAAACCAGTAACAAGTGTGATAACTTCATCACTAGGGGTACTCTATTTTAGAATTATATACAAAATTAAGTAACCTGTTTTTTGTTGTTTTAGTTGTTTTTACCTCATCTTATTCTTTTCCTCTTCCTCGCACTTTATTTTTTTCTTGTGTGTGGGGTAACTGGGACTTGAACCCAGGGGGAATCTACCTTTAAGCAACATACCCATGCCTATTTTTTGTTATTATTATTTTGAGACAGGGTCTCTCTAAGTTACCACATTCTGACCTTGAACTTCTAATCCTGGCTTGGCCTCCCAAATCCTGGGATGACAGGTGTGTACCACCATGCCCAGCTTCTTTACTCTTGATAATGGGGTCACTTAGTCACCATTCCTTCTATTTCCATGTGGCCCCTCCACACATTCCTTACTCCCTCATTTTCTGAAAAGGGAAGTAAGATATTTGACTGGTAAATTGGAAAACACACTGGGGATGCTAGACTGAGCCCCTTCTGCTGGGGCCCCAGCCTGCTCATGAGATGCAAGGTCTGGTTTCTCCTCTATTTTATGAGGTTTGTCCTTGAAGCATGTGGTTGATAAACTGTGCCAACCGGCCTGCTCTCCCTCATCTAAACCTATGTTCTCTGCTCAGCATTGACATTGATAAAGGCAACATTACATTTTGATCTTCATCTGTAACTTCTAAGTCTGTGCTACAATTGATTCCAAATGCAGGTGGAGAAAAAGATATTCCTTGTTGATTCTCCTCTACTTCCCAACATTGATTTCTTGCCATTTCAACCTGTGCCTTTTCACTGAGAAACTCTTCTACCACTTCTCTACAAATGCAAGTCCACCATAGCTTATTACCTTTTCTATTGTATTCAACACCCCCCTTTTCCCCTTAGTATGAAATCTATTAAAGTGTATTCTGTGTTTTCTCTTCCATGGTTCCCCTCCCCTACTCTTCTAACATTATTGAAGCTGTTTTGGAAAGGTCTTCAGAGTTACCAAATCCTGTGCCTTTTTATTAGTCATCCTCTTCCTAGATGGTAGCAGGTTCAGTTTGCCTAAAGCTTCCTGCTTGTCAAAATGAATAAACAATATGTCCAGATACATAAGGGCCCTCGTTCTAGCACTACCATCCTCTGCTGTCTACACTGAGAGCCCTGATGATACAGGAGGCTGTGTCTTCACTTGAACAAATGGAATAACTCCCTGTAGAGTCTTGATAAAGAAAGGAAGATAAAGCAGTGAAGATTTTTCTTGCTTATGATTCCCTGTTGTAAGAACTTGGAATATTGAAAAACCTAGATTGAATAAGTGGTGTCCAAATAATGATTGAATATGCACCTCTTTCTCATCCAGGTTTTTGAGACTGTCCTCTATGAAGTAACCAGAATTATCACATTCTGTGACTCTGGTTGAAGATAACAGGGGATGCTTGAGAAATGCAATAATTTATACTTCTAAACCTCTTAGATTACATTGTGAAGGTCCAGTGGATCCTTTCAATCTCTCTAGCACCTCACACTCAAATTTCTTAAAGAACTTTCACTGTGTCTTTTTCCTAAGATAGTTTCTCTGACTGTTTCATCCTTTAAGAGGCCAGGGGATCTAATATTTCAGGCTGTCCATCTTCAGTCATCTTTTTCCTAAACAGTGCTTTAAGCATCTGCTATTTGACACCTGTGATGGTTTTGAGAAAGTGGTGATTGAATTTAAATTTGAGAAAAGACATTGGGAATCTTGGTGAGTGTGAGGATGCTAGAAAATTCCAAATGATTCTTAGTGGGAACAGGGCGGTTCATGATAAAAGAGATAATAAAGGATAGTTTGACTATCTGTTTAGCTGAAATTATGAAATACTGTTTTTTGATGTTTCTGTAGGTAATTTTTCTAGGGCTTATATTTCTGAGTCTTATTATGTCATATGTAAGTAAATATGAGGTTATGAATATAGGGGAAAGGAACCAAAGATGCCAACCATTAGTCTACAGTAGCCAAAAAAAGAAGTCCCAGAGGCTCATATGTGTCACAGTTAATTAGTTCCATGAGGTTTTAAGACCATAGTATATTGGTACAAGTCCCATGAATTCACCTGTATGCTCTTCAACATCTCTCTTGGAACTCTGCAATGAAGATGGATGGTGAATAGAAGATTCATGGCAATATCACTATGTCTTTCTAGAAGAGATACAACTAAAACAAAAAATATGTAAAAATTGTAAACTCTTTATTACTTTCTAGAAATGGAAAAAGTAGATTCATCTACCCTTCTTCTGAATGCTACATTTAACATAATGGATATCATGCCACTTTTTGCCTCTATCCAACCACCAAAATGTTATGTTATTTTGACAGATATCCCAGAAACTCACTATCCATTTTCTAATTGCCACACACAAAAATTAGTCTGCATTGAAAATGTACCTAAGCCTTTTAGTAAGCTTTTTATTTAAAAAAGAAAAAAAAACAAAACTAAAATAATAACAGCAACAAACATAGATGTCTTTAATATTCTCAAAGTGTCAGCACAATCGCACCATCTTGGGAGATCAAGTGAACTATTGACTAAGGTTACTGGTCTTTCAAGGTAAATGTGTCAGCTTTGTGAGTTTGCTGACACAGGAGGATCACAGGTTTGAGACCAGCCTCAGCAATGTAGCAAGACTCTCAGCAACCTAGTGAGACCCTGTTTCAAAACAAAAAATAAAAAGGGCTGAGGTAGTAGTGCAGAGTTAGAATGACCCTGGGTTTGATCCCCAGTTCCATAAAGAAAAAAAAGACTATTGGGCATTGGGCATTATATTTTCTAAAGTAAAACCCGACTATGCAACAGATTTTAACAAAGTAGGATTATGTGTTCCTATGCCTACCTCAGTGTTTATTTTGACTTTAAAATAAAGATACCATCTAGAAGCTAATGGAGTCAAAAGAGAAAGTTTGAGGGCTAATGATAAAACAAATATATTCATCAGAGACAATGATATTGCTGTAGGGTAAAATTTAAAATTCATATTTAGGGGCTGGGAGGTTAGCTCAGTGTAGAACATTTGCTTTGCATGCACAAGATCTTGAATTTGATTTCCAGGACCTAAAAAGAAAAGAAATCCTATGTAGGTTTATTTTAACTGGAAATAGAGTGACTTGAGAATATCCTTCTGGATTACTTCCTTCCATAAAGATTTAAGGAAAATAACAGTTATTTCAATCAACATGATTCCAATCCAACTTCTTTTAGTCAACTTTATTAATGTGTTTCAAAAAAAGAAAATAAAGTATTGACCAATTCTTGGGAAATTAATGAGTCTGTTGACAACAATTGATTTCAAAATAATTCCAATTCATTTATCAGCCAAATGAAAGGAACTAATTCAAATATCTTGGTGTTTAAGGATTTGAGAAACAGGTTTGGAAAATATGATTGAAATTTTTATTCCCTTTACCTTGATCTTAACCTTTAAAACACTGAATAGTTTTTTGGTAGATGCCAAATTCTTGGGGAAAATTTTATTTTTTTGTCATACATGCACATGGTTTTTAATCAGTTTGAACCCTCTAGGGCTTTCTATACTTATAAATAAAAATAGCAGCCTTGTTGCAATTTACTATTCTATCACATGATGTCCAATTTTTTTCCTGGCTAGAATTAATAACAATTCATCCATGCCTACCTTATGTGTCATTCTGTTGAGTTGATGACTCAGAAAGTTCTCTCTTTGTGTGGAGGAAAGGCGTCTTTTTGCTTGACAGGAGTTCCTCTGAAAAGGTTCCTTTGAGGTCTTGAATGTTATCATATAAATCACTATCTTCTTTAAAGTTTCTCTGCTAACTATGGAGCATGATGTTTTTAACATATTGAACCTCACTATGTTGTATAATTGCAATGCATCAATAAAATAAAAAAATTGTAACTTGCCACAAAAACCAGTTTCTCTGCTGCTCAAATACCAAAATACAAATCTGGAGTCTCAATAATTTTAATTATTAAAATTATGAGATTTAATTTTATATTACTTTAGCAACCTTATCATATATGTTGCTGATAAGAGGTGTAAACTCAGTAAAGTCTCGGGGATTAAAATTAATTTTTGAAGAAGATATCCCATTTCTGTCCCAAATAACTCCTCTTCAGATTAAGTATTCTTAATTACTTTAAGAGTAAAATAGCATAAGTAAAATATAAACTTACATTTATTGGATTTTTCAGGAATGTCATTATTATTATTGGTATTATTATTATTATTGGTATTGTTATTATTGGTATTAGCTACAAGGTTTGCTGGTATCCCATGAGTTAATAAAATTGCTTCCATAGACATTAACACATGGAAATTAAATTGTTTTATACAGTTAAGAACATGGGATCAAGAGTCATGATCTTGAGGGATAATCCCGTGCTCACCATTTATTGTTCCTATGACATTAGATAGCTCAATTTCCTTCTGCTTCCATTTTTTCTTCTCCAAAATGATACATCTCTTAGAGTTTGATGATTAAATTGGATGATAAATATACCTGGAATATGGAAAGGAAAAAGTCTATGATAGTTATTATTATATCAAAAAATAACAAAAACTTGGCATGGTGGCACCCATTTGGACAGCATGGACTTCTCAAAAAAGAAAGAAAGGTAGAAAGAAAAAAACTAAAATTGTTAATCTTCACTATTAGGTGAGACAATGATTATTAGTTGTGCCAACATATTCATAATACATTCACATGTATAGCAGCTTATTTTGTCATTTATTTTTATTTTTTGTGGTGCCAGGGATTGAACCCAGGGGCATTCTACCTCCTAGCTACATCCCCAGCCCTATTTTTTTATTCTTTATTCTGAAACAGGGTCTCACTAAGTGGTGGAGTGCCTCTTATTTTGTCATTTAAACCTCATAATAATTCCATGTCATAATAAATATACATTAGACCCTTAACACCTTAATATATCTAACAATGAATTTGCATTTACATTAGAAATGCATACTCAGACAAGTTATAGCTACTCACTAGGCACTAGATATAAATTGCCATGTTTCAAAAAGTGACCTAAGTATTGAGTAGTTATTTGCACATGTCATTTTGAAAAAGACATTGAAAATACAGGATAAATATATTTTTAAGTGTCTCTGTAAAAGTACTGGAGAGCAAATGAACCAATGAGGAACTCCTGGTCAAAATTGTAAGAAAAACAGGAATCCAGATATGTGAGCTGGTATATAAGAATATATAAAAATATGCCCCAAGAGCATTGACTAATCTAAGCAGATTTGGGCTTCACATTTATTGGCTTTAAAGAGAGATGGGGACAAGGTTAATGGTTTGAAGACCCTCCTATCCTCAAGCTGGGTCCTCAAAGGTGATATACTGTTTACTCCATTTCCTGTTGTGAGACTGTACAATTAATAAAGAATAGAAGTTTATTTTGACTCTTAGTTCTGGAACCTGGGAAGTCCGTGAGCATGGCATGGGCCCCTGCGTGGCTTCCCGCCAGGGACTCGTGCTGCCTCAGCTCCTGGCAGAAGGCAGAAAGAGCAGAGCACGAAGGAGGGCCAGCCTCATGCCAGAAAGACCTTTCCTTGTGGTGATTAATCCAGTACCCGGTGAGCTTGAACTCACACCCACAAGGGGGCACCAAGCCCATCATAAGTAGGATCTCTCAAGGTTGGTACTGTCCCATTGTGCACCTGAGAGGAAAAGAATGAGGCAGACAGAGCAGATCGAAAGGGGCAGGCCAGGGGCCCCTCACTCTTAGGCGAAGGCCCTGCAGGACACTGGTCCACAGCTTTTATTGTCATTCTAAAGGGGAGAAGTTGAGGTTTTGACG